>JAOVVO010000733.1:0-39670 GCA_028564675.1 Onchocerca lupi | reverse complement strand
TTATTATTATTATTTTTATTATTATTATTATTACTATTATTATTGGTATTATTATCGTTACTTTTATTACTATTATTGCTACTGAATTATCGAATTACACATTTTGTTTCATCAGATTTTACCTTTCACATAATATCATCATTATATTTACTCATTGATTTAATAGTTATCGATTGATGATATTTTTTGAAAATTAATGAGAAAATGTAAAAAGAAAGAAATTTCGTCAAACAAATCAGTTTTCTCCAAAATAATCATTCATTCAAATGAAATCATGCTGTATTGTATATTGTATGATTACTAATGCAAAAAAAAAAAAAAAATACTTCCTGAAAAAATTTTTTGACTTATTATTTTGATGGCAAAAATTTCGTTGATTTAAATTCATAAAAATGGAAAATTTTTGTAAAAAATTTGCTAAAAATAACTTCTTTTTCATTTTTTCTAAAATTTTCTTTTTTGAGCCCTTATAATACATCTACATAAAGCATTTATTTCATCAAAAATTTCCGCTTATTTTTTCTCCTTTCAAATTTTTTCTCCAAGGATTTTTCAAGATTTAAAATCTTTTCAGATTTTTCTCAAATATCGCATCCATCGACATATAATCATTCTTTTGCAAAATTTTAACCTAATTCGATAATTCGATTGAGTAATATCCTTGATCAATAATCATCTTACACTTCATTAGTAAGCACAATTTATTATCTAATTTTATTTTATCGGATTATATTCAGTTCATTTTCATTAAAAATATCTCCTCTCATCATCATCATCATCATCCAGTCCATTGATTCATATATTTCAGTAAGCAAAATAAGCTTAAAATGATGTTATATCTACCATAAAAATAACAATTAATTATAATTGATATTCGCTAATTAATCAATTAATTTATAGTTGTAATAATAATGCAACAAAATCTTGCTTCAAAACGAAATCTTATCCTTCTCTCGAATCAATCCCATCTTTTTATTATATATTTTCTCATTTTCAAATAAATCTCATAGTGATCAAAGAGCAAAGATTCGTTACTTAACTTAGCCATTAATCATTATCGGCTTATTCAAAATTTTGTTTCTAATTAAGAGAAATGTTGAAATAATTTACAAATTTGTGATTCAGTAGAATTTTGATCATATTCAAATTATAATAGTTGTGATCATTAGTGGCAATTTTATTCTAAACAAGTGATACATAATGAATTGATGACATTTGTCACCGATGATTAATAATAACAATCAGTGAAACATTGTTCTTTCAAACTAAGAAAGTAGAAAGATTCTTCATCTTTCATCATTTAATGATCTTTTTGAAGCATTCAAATTTTGCCAAATAAATTATCTGAATTGATAATATGCACTTGCTTATGATTAAATTTTTCTTTCTGCAAATTTAAATTTTAAATTAATAAATAAAAAGTTTAATCTTTACAAAAAGCAAGAAAATAGATCAAGAATTGAAATAACAAGGAAAAAAAAGCAATTAAAAAGTTTTCCAAATTCGAAATTGGATCGATTCCATTCTATCATTTCCATTCTTTCCCACTTTCTTTTCCCCATAATAATCGAAAATTCACAAAAATGATTTCAAAAAATAAAAGAAAAAAAATAGCATTATTAATTCAATATACAACCATCCGGAAAGTTTTAAAAGGTTCCGAAAATTCATTTCCTTTTTTTTTTTTTTTTGCTCCACTAATAATTCCTTATAATCGTTCTTTGTAAAATAAAAATATAACAATATTAACACCAATTTTTTTCATTCATAAAATACCAAATAATTCCTTTGGTCCTCTATTTTTTTTTCTAAGCAAATCAAGATAACGATTATGACAACAATAGCGATTATGATGCTTGATATTATTTTTTAAAATTATGCTGAATTTACGGCAAAACATGAATTGGAAGGCGAAAAATTGACTAAATAATAATACCGTAACGTAGGGAATTTCATGATTCATTAAGTTAAATTAAATCCGAAAAATGATTTAAAAATTTTTGTAAAGTAATCAAGTTTTTCTTCGTAAAATATTTCTTAAATCACTATCTTACTTTCGTTTATTTTTTTATTTATTACAAAAGAAAAAAAAGCTCTTACATTCCTTATATTTTCTATAAAAACTTGAATAATTCCTTTTTTTTTGAAAGAAAAAAAAAATTTAATCCCAAAAAAATGTTATTTGAAATTTTCTCCCTTCTTTAATTTAAACATTTCAAAAATTCAATTATGAAATCAAATTTCAGAAAAAATTATGACACATAATACGATATAATGATTAATGCAGTCAAAAAAAAAAAAAAAAAAAAGAGAAAAAAGGAAGAAAATGTCGCCAAATTGGAGAAAAAAAATTTTTTTTTAAAAAGAAATTATCAACAGTGAGATGGTAATTTGTTTGCTTTTTCTTGTTGATTTTAAACAATTGATAAGAAGTAAAATATTAAAAAAAAGCTGTAAGAGAGAAAAAGAAAATTTTCTAAAAAAATAAAAAAAAGAACGATTCCTTCAAAAATTCCTTTTCAAAAAATTGAAATATCTTTGAAATTGGCATCAAAATATACTGCAATAATTAAAATATGCAATAATTAGACGAAATAATTAGTACAATTTGATTGCAAAGGTATGTAATTATATTGCATCAATTTATCTGTAGAAAGGCTAAATTTAGTCGATAATTAATTGTCTTAAAATTAAAATTAATTTCAAAATAAATTATGAAAATTTCAATTATTCCGCTTATAATCATTACTTTGTAATTATTATAAATACATTACATATGATTCGTAAGTTGAATACACGTGTATTCACGTGTAGTACGTATAAATGTATACATTTGCATTTCATTAATGCGTGTTGTACCCATAACCATTTTTATGTATAAATATATAATTATCCGGCGTCAATCGCCCATAATAAAAAAAAAAAAAAAAAAAATCAGAAATGAAATGATAGAAATAAGTTATATCGGCTTATTTCCTTAGTCAAATTTGTAATTCCTTTCAAGTAGGAGAAAAAATTATATTTATAAATTTTTTCAAAATGCTTTTTTTTTTTTAATTCATCATGGAGCAAAAAAAAGAAAAAATGAAATTTTTGCAATCAATTTTTACAAATTAATATAAAGAAAAAAAATTTAAAAAAAAAGGATTTTGGATTAAATGAGCAAATCATGATATCCTTTTAAATAAATTAATCACACTAATAAATAAAATTAGAGCAAATAATAAATGCATGATGTAAATGATGAATTGCATGCTTTTTTTTTGATTCCTAAAATGAGTGATTTAATGAACAAATTAATCAATTAATGAAACAGCAAAAAATACGGAAAAAGGAATGAGTTTGAAACGTGCAACTTTTTTTCCTCGGTTGACAATTTAAAAATATATTAAGTAATTTATGAGAGAAATATTATTTCAGAAAGAACCGAGAAATAATTAATTTTTGGTTAGCTTTTTC
The DNA here is from genome assembly GCA_028564675.1 of Onchocerca lupi. Taxonomy (NCBI): domain Eukaryota; kingdom Metazoa; phylum Nematoda; class Chromadorea; order Rhabditida; family Onchocercidae; genus Onchocerca; species Onchocerca lupi. The sequence continues at coordinate 36,211 of JAOVVO010000733.1, read as the reverse complement.
TTCTTTACCAATAATTATCGAATTTAGGAATCAAAGTTATAATTAGATAGCTATAAACTGTAAGAAATCAGTATTTTATATCTTTCATTATTAATTTCAATATTTGATGATAATAACAATGTAAATGATAAAATTTCGTGAATGTCAAAATATATAATGTTTTGTTGCTGAAAGTGGAAATTCGTAGAAAAGTTATTCCTTCGAATTGAAAAAAAAAAAAAAAAAAAAGTATTTCGTGTCTTTTATTACTACTTTCGATAATTGACGATAATACTTGATGTAGGTAACGAAATCTCAACCTAAACAAAACAGTTAGGAAAATATATATGTTTAGCTAAGATTTGTTTGCTGGAAATAGTTAAAAATTGAAAGAATTGTAAGAAATTGGTGAAAAGCTATTCCCAAATGAATTGAAATAAATCGAGAAAATACTCTCTAACAAGGGTGCTAATAGCTTTTTTTAAAAGGAAGAAATATTCCAAATAACATTAATAATATAAGTAAATTGGTCAATTTGAAAGAAATAAATAATTTAATAATTCATACTGTAAAATTCTTTTCCTTCTTCTAATAATTTTATATTATAAAATAAAATTAACAAGAAAAAAAAAATTTGCCAATTGCTTTCAAAAGAAAGAATTTTCAGCAACAGACAGCTGTGTTAATTTTTTTTTTTTATTGTTAATAAAAAGTTACCAAACAAAAGATTAAAAATCATCCACTTCACCATCTGCTATTATTACTACTGCTACTACTTGTCCGATACTTGATTGAAAGAAGGCAGAAAAAAAAAGGTTTGAAGAACTTAAAAAAGGTAAATGAGGAGGAGGTTAGGTTGGAATGAAGGACCTGAAATGGATAACCTATTGAAGAACTTGAAAGAAGGACCCCATTTTTGTAGGATACGGTATTTGCTTAAAAAGGTATTTCTTTTTAAACAAGAGATTGTTCAAGGCTGAAGTGGGACCTAGAAAGATGCCGCAAATGTTGCTGATAATGATAATAATAATGATGATGATCGATGATGCATTCCTCCTTCCTGATTACTCCCGAGTCATCCCAATTTCCTATTTATTATCCCTTCTTTCCTGTTAAGCTTTCATTCAAACAAATTTAGATCTTTCATTTCCTCAAAGATTATGAAGGATGTACAAATAGAAGATAGCGCCATCATGTCGTCCCAATGCATGATCGGAACAGGATTGCGGAAAGGTAAGTGAACCTGAATCATTCAATGGATAATCCGCTGCTAACTGTAATCAGTTTAAACGTTTTTTTCTTTTCCTTCTTTCTTTCCTTTCTTCTTTCATTTAGTTAAATAAACAAAAATTATGCGAATCATACTGCTATTTATAGCGATTCTAAAATAAACTTTACTTACACTATAGTAACTAAAAGGAATTAATTTGTTTAAACTAAATTCGAGATGAATTAATGAATTATTGTTTGATTAATATGTGAAATGATTCAAGGAAATTGGCAAAATTTTCGACAAAAGAAATGTTATAATCATATTTCATATTTCTATAAATAATATTTTATAATTTTTTTTTGAAATATTTTTCTTTTTTTCCATTTTTCCAGTAAAATAAATTAGCGATTCCATCCATTTTTCAGTAAAACCAATGAGAGTGTGTAAACGTAATAAAATGGATGAATTGATAAAAATTTCACCAGGAAAAATGACTGGAAAAAAATTGGAATTGAAATAATCGAAACAACTGAATTGATGGTTATCACAGTTCCTACAATTCCCATCTTCCATCCTCTTTTTAATCTTCGGGAATACGAGAAAAGAAGAAAGTTTTCCGCTTTTAATTGAATTACCACTTGTTTAGGAAATTTTTAAAAAAAGAAAAATATTACGGTATCATAGAGAGAGCAAAAAAAAAACCGATGATGATTATGGAGAAATATTTTATTTAATTAAAAATCAATACTTTCAGTCGGAAAGTAAATTTTAGTAGATACAATTTGATTTATTAAATTTAAAAATTGAATTGTTTTCAAAATTATTTCAATTTTTGGTATACGGTACTTGCAGCATACATAGACCAAAACATTCATCCTTTTTCATCATCATCCAATAATGTTACAATTATTCTCAGCATTCTCTAACCTTATTTCTGTTGATATTTTTGTTCGTGAAAATTGTTTAACCAATCAGCTGGTGATAATATTGATAATGGTGATGATGTTAATGACACCCTTTCGATTGAACGCAATGCGAAATTATTCCACGTGAAAGAATAAAATATTGTGTACTGCAATTTGATGAATCTACACGTACTTACGTCACTGTACGTGCAAACGGGGAAGTTCAAATTTATAATAAAATTAATTCTACAAAAATATTACTTAAATGATAAGACTCTGATTTCATTGCTACCATACTTTTTTGCATTTTCATATCTTGCCGACACTATCATTTTACCTATTTTTTGGTGTCATTTACAATCTAGAAATTCCGGAATAAAACCGTTATGGAAAAATTGCAAATAATTTTAGTAGAACAATATCACCACATATATCAGCCTATTCTATTGAATTACTCGTTTCTCTTCCTCAGAAAAATTCAGCGGCAAAGACGGGGACCCAAGGCATTATCATTTAAATTGCAATTTTCAACTATTTAATTTGGAAATTAACAGTTTTATTTTTTAAATACTAAGGGTAATATCAATTCCAGTATACTTTGAGCTTCAGATAAGTTTTTCCCTGTTTCTATTGTCTCATTTTGAAAAACAGAAAAATCAATCATTCACAATGAATCCGCGAAATACAATTCTCACTTTACTTTAAGATTCCAAAAAAAAAAAAAAAAAAAAAAAAAACAAAAAAGAAAACAGAAACAAACAAACAAAACAAATGAATGAAATGACCCAAATGAATTGTGTGCGAAGGAAAGAAAAGATATAAATGCAAATTTCCTTTACTTTCATATGAAATATCACCTCATACAAACAGATAAGAAGAAAAAAACTTCGTTTACAAAACTTTGTGTTTATTTATTTATATCAAAAACAACAAAGAAATAGAAAAAACATACAGATTAAAAAAAAGGAAAAACAAAATGAATAAGAAATAAGCAAATATATAGCAAATTAATGTAATAAGATTGAAATCTTGAAAAAACATAGCGAAAAACGGAAAAAAAGCATCGAATAAAATGGCACAAAATATTTAAGAATTAAATTTGAAATATTTCATTTTTGAAATGTCGTTTTTTCGTCGATTTTGTTGCACAGACTTACTACTCCAACCAATACAAAGTTATCCAAATATGGAATAAAGAGGAAAGGAAAAAATATTTTCAGGAAATTTTCCGGATAAATCATAGAAGTTAAAAATGCAGGTATCATCATTAATATTTCTAACATTAATTTCTCTACTAACTGCCAAAAAAATAAACTCTACTGTTACCCATTTTCTAGGAGTAAAATGATGAGAAAAAAGAGGGAACCAGTTTTGCAAAATACCTTGAAAATTTTGAAATTTCCTAACTTAAATCATAAAATAATGTTTATGCAACTTGCAAAACAATGCTAGATTGATTTGCTGTGTGAATAATTTGCAATTAAACATTAATAATATAATAATCATAAAATGATAAAAACAAATGAAAAAAAAGAAAAATTTTTTTTCAATCAGTAAAATAAATTATCAAATTGACACATCATAAAATGACAATTAATTAATTACCAAAAAACGGATAAAGCTTTCACCAAAGCATTAATAAGTATATTTGTTTCAAACAGGATATATAATAATAATAATATACAAAATTTCAAATGATACTTTATTCAAAGAAATTTTAATTTCTTAACTTTTCAAACATTTTCCGTCGTTTTTTTTTCCTTCAACAATAATAATTATGCTACATATATCTATCCATTGCTGTGGGTAAAAAAAAAAAAAAAATCAGGTAATTTAACATTTACTCAAAGCAAAGAATTCATCAATAAAATCGGTTTATAATAAAACTTTCGATCTATGCTCTTATTTCGGAATCAAAATAATTATTATTTTAATTTACTTTTGGCATTGAAAATGAATGGATTCAATGGAATGAAAATAGTTTCACATACGCGTACCACTATGTTCACTTGTACGTGTATATGACCCACGTGTACTTGATCAATGATTAGAAATCAGTATTCAATCATTTGATCATTTCAGTCTTACACTTGTTTTTGTATAAAATAGCAGAATTCAAGTGAAATTTTCAATCAAACTTAATACCGAATGTGAATTTTCGAACCAAAAGATCAAATCTAAGCGAAAATAAATTTAAATAATCACTTTATACATGAATTTTAAAGCTTAACTTTTATACGGTACTAGAAAATTGAAAACTTCAAATAGATCTTTTTCATGTCAAACTCGGTAATAATAAAAAAAAGTAGGGGTAAGATAGGAAAATATGATATTTATCAGTGCTTAATAGGGGATAATATTTGAAAGTATCAAATGAAAATAAAAAAAAAACAAAAATTTATCACGGACAAATACTAGTATAAAGAATACAAAAACATCATATCAGGATGAGTATTTTATTTTGTAAATAGACCAAACAATATACTGGTTTATTTAAAAAGCAAAATCATCCTGAAAAAAAAAAAGAAATCCGGAAAATGCCTTCCTGAAATCGCTCCCATAATGATATTGACTTCTGGGTTGACTGATTGAGATGTTGATAATGATAACGATGATGATAATGTAAAATAATTGTGGTAAATATACGATGCCCGTGATGATTTTCCATGATAAGAGCAATAGAGAATCTTTTTTTTCTTTGCACAACAAATTCCTGAAAATTTTTTAAAGTTGAAAAAAGTTAAAATTAGAGATAAAAAAGAAATTAGTTTTTCCATCGATGTCAAATCAAGTGAAGATTTTCTCTCTCTTCTTTCGTCACCCTCTTCTCTTTCTCTTTTCCTCTCTGTAATCCAATCATACATTTTGAGAATTTTCAGGAAATTCGTTCATCTACCATTAACCCAAATTCTTATTGGGAGATGATTATTGATTCAATTTGAATTTCATTTTCATCATAAATTTAAATTTGATTTCCTCCGCCAATAAAAGGCTTTAATTTTTAGCATATAACGAAAGAGTAACAACTTGCCATGAATATTATTAGTATTCTTCTTTTCTAAAAGCAAGATAATCAATCTTTTAGCTAGAATCTTGGCCCCTAGAAAAGCATAAGCCTGATACATTTATTTGGCCATTTTTCAAATTCTAAAGACTCAAAGAGCCAAGGGATTTCATTTTTCCACATACAGTAGCATATTAGAAATAAGTTAAAACGAAAGTTTATGGTTTTCAATGATTGTTTTCATCTTATTTAAAGAAATTTTATTAATTTCCAAATATTTTACTTTAAAAACTATCATTTATTATAATTTGCGGAAATAAAACTTTTGAAAAATTTGAGTTATTTAATACGGAATGTAAGGATGAAGTAAAAATTTTAATCTGTAAAAAAGATAATCGACAATTTGCAGATAATCTGAATTGAATCAAAGAAGAATTAACAACGCAGATGTTGATCTTCTGCCTGTTGAATAAGTTGAAACCAATTCAGATACACCATTAATTAATTTTAGAAAGAAACAAAAATCTGTTCAGAAAGAAATTAAATATCAGTCATTTATCATTTAAGTAATAATTATTATCACTGAAAATTTATTAATGATTATTATATAATTGCGTAAGTAAAAGATAAAAATCTTTTAGATGCAAAAATTTAAATTATTAATTGTTGATACATATCCGGTCCGTATAAATTGTAAAAAATTTCAAAAAAATTAAAAAAATTGTAAAAAAAAATAATGAAATGGAAAAAGAAGCAAATTCGTAATTTTTTTGCATAATTTTTTCAATCTTCAATTCATCACAATTTCCCCATTCTTTTCTCACTCCACCATCTCTCCCCTTTTTTTTTTTTTTTTTGTTAATTCCAATTTTTAAAAGAATGAATGGAAAAAGAGCATCTTTAATGAAGATGATGATTAACAGAAATAATAATAATGGTAATATCTTTCCATCCATTTCCACGATCACAACCATAAATCGTAATCATAATCATAATAATAATCACTATCGATTACACAAATTCAAGAATAAATTCCGATAATAATCATTATTTCTCTCAATATTACTTTTATTTTGTTACTACTTTCCACCCTATCACTTTGCATCGTTAAGTTGAATAAAATAAAATAATGAAGTACCGTAATCCATGCATTACTGAATCTGTTATTCCATTTCCCATAATCGAGTAATTTTTAATCAATACTAATTCATTCGAAGTAATACTTAAATACTTGAAGAAATAATTTAAATATTACTTCAATAACATTAATACATTTTTGTATCATACAAATGTACGTTTACTTAATCATTATTTAAATTAAAAACTGTAACAACAATTTCTATGTATTTCTAAATTGTTACTACCATTTACAACATTTCGCTTAAAAAATATTGCAATTTATATTTCAGAGTTTTTAAGTTCTTGATTTCAAAGTTTTCGATTTTTTAAATTTTGATTTTAATAATGTATTAAATATTTTAAACGATTAGCAAATAAATCAATTGAGAAAAGGAAATATTACGATAATGCATAATCAAAGATTTTATATGCATATCAAAATGGTATCGGAAAATTGGATAAATTCAAAAGAATACCGTAATCTCTGAGAATAAATAAGGCAAAAAAAAAAGTGCCAGTAATTCAGATGTTATTTAATCGATATAATGATATTTCAATATAATTGATGATCTATCGTTGACATGAATGACATCCTTCGGTAAATGTGATGAGTACATCACTACTGACAGAGTTGATGTTTTTTTTCTTTCTCACACAGAAAATAATGATACTATTTGCAATTTTCTCATAAATAAGATTAAATTTGCAACAAATCAACGAACTACACCGTATTTCCCACTTTACGTACGTAAAGATGCCTTACATGCATATGGTATACGTGCATACTTTAAGTACATGCGTGAAGATGCATGAAAATTGCAACAATTTTATTTCACTTTTCGTAAAGAAAGCGAAAATACTTTTTTTGTTCTATTCTCACAAAAAGCAAGAAAGCAGAAATATGTCTTTTTTTCCATTTCTCATACGTAAAGAAATCAAAAATACATCACTTTTTCTTCCATTTTCCAAAAAGCAGAAGATGCGGAAATACATAATTTTTCTTCCAAAGAAGCGGAAATATTGTATACTTTACGTAAGTGAAGGTAACAGGGAAAAGAAAATATCGCGTACTTTACGTAAGTGAAGAGAACGAAAAAAAGAAGCGAAAATAGTAAATTATTTGCTTAAATTATCTGGCGTTGTTTTATCTTTATAACAGACATATTGTATTATTAAAAATACCTGTATTTGATTATTTCAAAAAGTAAAATTACAGCTTCTTCCTCTCCCTTCTCCCCAACAATTTCACTTATTCACTCAAAAAAAAAAAAGAATCCGATAGATTCAGAAGGATAAAAAAGAAGAAGAAAGGACACAAACACATCTGACAGTACAAAATTTCCTTTGTGTTCCGTTCCAAAGTCATCCATAACTTAAAAAGCTAGAAGAGCTGAAGTGTGACAAGTCGTATATCGTCCACGACGATGTTTGGCAATCAGCCTTTGTTCCAAAACTATACCATTGTCCCTGCCCTGATCGGATCGGTTTCTCAAGCAAACTTGAAAGAAAGGATGGATGACTATTTTTTTTTCAGTGATTTATTGCTTCTTTATATGTGTGTGGCAGCAATCAAATAAACACAGAAACACATTACTGTCCGCATGTTTCGAAAATATGAAATAAAGAAAAGCTATGTGATATAATTCAAATTAACACGTAACACGTCATAAAATTAACACGTAAAAGCTTTTCCTCTACAAGAGATTTCCATCTTCTCTGAGCTAGCCTTAGGATATCTGCGTTACGTTTTGATAGTTATACCACTCCAGTGAACTCCTCGCCTGATACTGTCTTACAGTGCAAATCGTAAAATCACGAAACGGTTTAATTTAAATCAAAAATTTCGAAACACATGTAATACTTCAATTCTCGTTTTATTGAATAAATAAAAAATCGATGAAATTAATAATCACTATAACTATAACGTGTTACAAACGAAAATTCATAAGTGGAATAACTATGATGTAATCGTTGTATCGTGAAAAATAAAACTATAAGTCTGTAGAAACTACCTATGATACAACATGAACAATGATAATTCAAAAAATATTTCGATAGTTTAGGTACGTCACAGTTTATTTACCTTTCTCACCTATTTAGCATTTTTATTCCAAAGATTTATGCTTTTTTTTCCGATTGAAATTAATTAAAATATTTTTACTTACGTAAAAAAAAGTACGTTGTAATTTTCATTCAAATTTATTGAGCGTTCTTATTCCTAGGATTATGTTTTCTCTTTCGATTGAAATTAATTGAAACATTCTTACTTGCGTAAAATTGAAATTAATTGAAACATTCTTACTTGCGTAAAAAAGTATGCTGTGATTTTCATGTTTTTCGAAAAAAAAAAATTAAATAGATTTTTAAAGTCTTAAATTTTAAACAAAAAGTAAGTCGAAAATGGCTGTAATATGTGTCAATAAAACAAAAAGCTACTCATGAATTTCCTTTTTCCTTTTGTTCAAATTCTTTGAAGTTTAATAAATTTAAACATTTTATTAATGATGATATTGAAAATCTTTTCATTTCATTCTTCTTCTCTTTTGCCTGCATTACATTTCATTTAAGAATTTCAAAAAAAAAAAAAAAAAAAAAGGAAAAAAGAATATCCATTACTGGAGAAGTTTTTGAATATGAAAAGTAGAAAAAAAAGAAAAGAATGATAAAATGGAAGAATTTTACCATTTATCATTTTTACAATATCACCATCACTTGTCAACAGTAGTCACCACCATTATTATTACTATCATAATAATATTATTCCTATTACCATTATCGATTTTATTATTATTATGCTGTAACATTTACGACTCTTCCTTCGTCTCCTCTTCTTTCCATCCTCATAAGTTTAATTTTCATTTTAATCTATTTTTCAAATTATAATTCCTCTTTTATAACTTATTCATCAAACCTGTTTTTCAATTCCTAACATCAAAAATTCTTCTTTTTTCTCCTTTAGTAACAAGTAAAAGTAAAGAAGAAAATATATAAAATGAAAATGATCGAAAGAAATATTCATTTCTTTTTTATTAGTAATAAGGAAATCTATCATTACTTATATTTAGTTCTTCTAATTCATCTTTTGTATTAAAAATTTTCATTTATTAATTCTTGCACAATAACCAATATTTATTATTGATAGTAATTAGTTCGTCATTTATCAAAGTGATAATTCCCGAAGAAAATTACTAATAATTTTTAACTATTTCAATCAATGATTAATATTGCATTATAATCCATTTTATCTTATCAATTATCTGGAGAAATGCCAAAAAAAAGTTTCAATTGATAAATGAATTAACTGCAATAACATGCTGAGAGATTTTTTAGATTACTGTTTTTCTCTCTTTTTTTTTTTGATATTTTACTCCTAATTTTATGAGAAAAATCAGGCAAATTCAACAAGATATATAAGTATGATACCAAAAAGTAATATTATCTCCAAACATCACAAAAAAGAAAAAATTATCTCCATTGTTGGAAGGAATTTATAAAAATAAAATTTGTTTTAAAACAAAATTAAAAATCAAAAGAAAAATCTTTTTGAAAATAAAATCAGTGGCTAGAAATAAAATTTGCTTCAATTAAAGTACAATCAAAAAATATTTATATCAAAGTATGAGAGAATCTAATTCGTCAATTTAAATAATGAATTTCACTCAAATCAAAAGATAATATAAATTCTTAATGCTAGAATTATTATCATTGATTTCAAATTGATAATTATCTAATTTTCCCTTTTTTATCAGCTATCATTTGAAATTTTGCCAAAATAAAACAGCTTGTTTATCTCTAAATAATTCTTGCAAAAATTTCCATTCCTTCCCCATTTATCTTCCTTCCTCTTTTACTTTTTAATGATATGATAATAATTTCTACTTTTTACTAACATGATAACAAAACTATCTTTATAACATTAAAGATCAAATATTTCAATAAAGTGCAAACTTTCGTCTTTTTTTACCTTCCCTCTTTGCTTCCCCAAAATAGGAATTATTTTTGTTTGATGAATCATAAAGCATTCTTTTTTATTTTAGTTGAGAAAAAAAAAAAAACAAAAGAGAAAACAAAAAGAAAAGAAGAGGGAAAGAACGAAACTTGAAAACAATTACATAATCCAAACATGATACAACACATTAAACTAAAACTCTCTTATTGTCACCAACCAAGATGACTTTATTGGAAATTTAAAATATTAAAAGAAAAGAATCGTTAAAAATAAGAATGAATTACTTAAACATAACAACTGAATATTCCATAATTTCATATAGTAAATTTCGAAATTTAAAATTTGTAAAATTTCAAATTGACAAAAACTTTTTCATATTTTAAAATTAGCGCAATAAAACAGAAATTAAGTTTGACAATTTTTAAGTATCGAATTTTCTTATTCCTCATCTTACCCAACTAATTTTGGATGACAACTTTCGAAATTCGGTAAATATGTAAGGAAAAAAAAGAAAAAAAAAAATGAAGAGATGATATTGTCTTATTTAAAATTTCACTAAAGTCATTTTTTTTTTTTTTTTTTTAAATAACTTAGAGACTTAAATATATTTCAATTTATTCATATTGATTAATTCAAAATATAAAAATTGAAGTAATTATGATAAGAATGTGTTAAGGTGATCTTTTTTAATCATAAATAAAAAAAATTTTAGATATAATAAATTGAATAATAAACCACTATCATACCTGAAATTAATTATACGGCTGATGCAGTTTGTGCTGTAGTACAACATGTGGTACTATTACCATCATTGTTGCTACTATTATTATTCGTTATTGCAGGTGATTGTACTGCTACTGCAGCTGCAGCTGCATGCGCCATAGCATTTGTCTTCATTGCATATGCAGCCAAGACATTTCGTTGCAAATCATACGGATTGTAAGGAGACATTAAGCTGAAAGAAACGAAAAAATTAAATTTCAGAGCCATAAAATTATCACAAATGATAAAAGTAAACAAAAACAATTGACAGTATTATCCGAAGTACTTATAAGTTTCAAAGAATAGAATAAAAATAAATTAATGAGATAGATAAAAGAGGAGAAATAACAGTAAAGAATATTCGTTCTTTCAATTAACTTAATTTACTTCTACTTAATTAATGGCCAAAATTAGTTTAATCATTATTCAAAATTAATTATTTACATTATCAATATTGCATTATATTTTCACATCATAATTTATCATATCTCATTTATATTTCTGTATAATTATACGTAATTCTTGGTACTATTAATCGATTATTTACTATTTTTAATGCAGAAATATCTATTATCTCATAATTATTATGTCAATTTTTCATATATCATATGAATTTATAGCCTAGAAAGCTTTGACTCATTATTTGTCATACTTTGTTCGGATAAAATAGTGAAATGGAAATTATATTCTATTTTTTTGTATTCCAAATAGAGAATGAAAATTAAGTAAAAACAAAACAAAAAAAAAGTTGAAACAATAAGTAGTCTAGGAAGCCTAGACTTATTATTTATCATATTCTATTCTAACAAAAAAAAAAAATCAAAGTTAGAAAAGAAAAAAAAGCCAGAAACATATTTGTTCAAATTACCCAGCTGTTGTATTGGCTGGTGCGGTAGGATGAAAAAATGATGGATAGTATGGGAATTCGGTAGCTTTTGATAATGCCGCATTATCAGCAGCAATTTTAGCAGCCATATCAAGCGGATTTATTGATGGATAAAATGATGCTGCTCGTGGTACTGTTTGTTGACCTGAAATAATGATAATTTTTCATGTTTGTTTATTTTTTAAATTAATCCAATACTTGCATAATGAAATTAGCAATTACAAACAATTTATAAATATAAATTTCGCAAACAATACTATAACTAATTGATGAATTTATTACAATAATAGAAACAAATACTATGACTGCGGTAATTTTCTTGTTATCTTAATTGGATTAGAATTTTTGAAATAAATTATGTGAAAAAAAATCAACTAATAATATTTTTTTAAATATTAGTAATAATTACTGATTAGAATTTCTTGTTCATTTTCATATAATGGAAAATTCATTGAAAATCGAATTTCAAACTGTTACAATTTTAATGAATTCTAAATTTATTTGATCACTCAAAGCAAGAAGAAACAAACTTAGCAAATTTGTTGCCGGAAAAGCCGCAAATGGCAATGTAAACCGATATTTTTCTTTTGTTTTCGTGATACTTTTTGGTTTTCGTCGTGGTCGGTACTTATAATCCGGATGCTCTTTCATGTGCAACGCTCGAAGACGTTTGGCTTCATCGATAAACGGCCTTTTTTCCGCATCACAAAGTTGCTTCCATTCCGCACCTAAAATTTAAAAGCAAAAAATTTTTGCTTCGAAAAAACTAGAACTTTTGCGATGAACCGATTTCATAATAAATTTGAATTTTTGAATTGAATTAATCGCCAAAATATTTCTATCTATAACAGTCGAAAATGCTGCATAAAATGCTAACCCAAACGTTTACTAATTTCACTATTATGCATTTTCGGATTATCTTGCGCCATTTTACGTCGCTGTCCTCGAGACCAAACCATGAAAGCATTCATTGGTCGTTTCACATGCGATTCTATGGACATTTTACCGGAGCCAAGACCCACTGCATGACCTAGAAGAGACAAATGAATTTGACCTAAATTTAACTAATCTAGTCTAACTTAAATTTGACCTTGATTAACCCCTAAAAATATTTGATTCGATAACACTAATCTAAGTATAGCATACCGGCTGATAATCACGATAGTACTGAAATTACAGAGTAATATTGATGCAAAAATCAATCTATATTAATGGTATTATACTAAGAGTAAAAATGAAATTATTAAATTAATTTTCTCTTCGAAAAGAAATAATTAGAAAAAAATTTTCTAAAAACAACTAATTAAGAAAATAAACAAAAAGAAAAGTTAAGCCTATTTTCAAAGAAGTTTTAACTAAAAATTGCTAGAAAGAGAAAGTAAAGTTCAGTAATACGAATATTAATGATAATGATGATAATTTTTTTACTAGTAGCTGATGAACGAACCACCATCTGAAGATATTGATCCAAGATCATCATCATCATCTAATAAATCATCATCACGTTGATGATGATTATGATTGTGTAATTTGTGTGTTCTAGCAATTCCATCCGATGATATATTATTGATCGGTATCGTTGATGCTGATGATGCTGTCACGATAGATGGATAAAGCATGGTTAATTCGGTCATCAGGATTTTTGCTGATAAAAATTGGATGATGATAACGAATGATTGATTGAATCCAAAATTATTCCAGAATTTGTCAATAATTAGTAAATAATTATAAATTTCTTTCTTTCTTCCTGAAAAAAATTTTTTTTTTCAAAATATGAAATATTGCCTAGAATAATACTTTTAGAAATCAAAATAATCAAAATGAAATATTTTTTGATAACTATAAAAAACTATTATGTCAACAATCTTTCCGACTTTTCTTTTTTTCGAAATAATAAATATTCAGATGATATTAATATCGATGATGAGATTAGGTTAAAGGTCATACATGCTCAATTTTTTTTTTTTTTTTTTTTATGAAAAAGGAAAAAACGGAAGAAAAACAAAAGGACATTTTTTTATCAAAAATTTATGAAGATGATACTAGAAGGGAGATAGGAGGTGAGAAAGTGACAAGAGGATAACTAATTTTCAGCTTTGTACTGTTAATATTGGTGATAATGATAATAGTAATAATGATGATGATAATAATAATACAGATATGAAAATAAACGTAAATGAAAACACACTGCGACAAAAAGTGTTGGTAACATTGGTACTATATAGTTCAATGGATTCAGTTGGTTAATGGTAAATGATGATGTGACAATAATAATATTAATAATTAATAATAATAATAATGACTAATAATAATAATAATAATAATAATAATAATAATAATAGTAATAATAATTAATAATAATAATAATAATAATAATGATAATAATAATAATGAATGACGATGATGATGATGACAATGCTGATGATTGTTGATGTTGGAAAGAAAAGATTTATAATACAATGACTACAATAACAACAATGACAATGACGATGACAATGACAATGACAGTGACAAATAAAAATTCATCGAATACAATGGGAACACTTAGAGCAACTTGGCATCAACCATTATTATATCTGGGAAAAACTGTGACACGAAGACAATTGTTATAATATGAGGAATATGAGAATAGCCAAAATATGGAATAGATATTAAAAAATTAATCAATACTTATCAATTTTTTGTTAAAAAAAATTTTGATTCTAATTATTTTCGAATAACTATGTGCTACTTAAATATTCTTATATGTTACTGATAAGTAAGAGATAAAATGAAGGAACTCTCACAGAGATTTTATTTTCACATATTAATTATTTAATTAATTTGGAAATGTAAGTTACTGATATAAAGGGATAAGATGAAGAAATTGTGACAAAGATTTTATACTCATTTATTATTTATTCAGTTAATTTGAAAATATAATCTGATATAATTATATAAGAAATTAAAGTCATTTTAATAAAATTTTGGAACAAAAGAACTAAAAGGAAGAAACAAAGCATTTAATCAAATGAAAGTCTAAAGAAGAAAAAAAAGGTAACTAAAATTACCAAAATTTTAGAAATCAATTAAAGAAATAGAATGGAGAATGAAAAAAGCAAAAAATGGAAAAATATTTAAAAAAAAAAAATCAAAAGTAATTGAAATATTATTCTGTCAAATTGAAAGAAGTTTTCCCAGTTTATTTTTAATTCTCATTGGCAGCATTTTAATTAATTTCTGTAAAAATCTACCATCTATATAAAATGGTAAGATGACAAGGTGGAATTAATTTGTCACCTTCCATCTGTCGCATCTCCTGATTAAACCAATCTATCATCATGAAAATCAAAACAAATAAAAACTATTGAAACTGTGGAAAAATGACGAAGTGTTTTATTTATTTGAGAAATGAATCGTATGTTTGTGGGTATAATGTGGGTATTAAAAGTTTGAATAAATTGAATTGATTTGAAATTGGAAATTTGTTTAATGAAGCGAAGCATCCTTTAACTACCTATTTACCTACCTACCTGTCTACCTATTTATCTACCTGTCCACCTACCTCTAGTATTCTTTCTTCTTTAACTCCACCATTCTTCTCCTCCTTCATCTCATTCTTAAAATTTTTCCTCCTTCTATTTATGAATTACAAAAACTGAAAAAATAAAAAGAAAGAAAATGATGAATCCATAACTATTCCTCCTTCTTCTTTCATCTATTTTGTATTATTCATCAAAAAGAAACATTCCTTATTTCTTTTACTTTCTTCCTTCTTCTTTCCATTTCCACTCTCTCTCTCTCTCTTATCTTTTTAATCATTTTTCCATTTTTAGGAAAATCATAACTTTTTTCTTTTTTCCTTTTTTTTTAGATAAGGAGGAAAATGAGGGAGAGAACGAGAAATTGAAAATGAATAGAAAGGTAAAATTAGAAATAAATTATCAAACATCTAAATGATTGAATACATTTTCTGATTTAGTTTAATAAAAGAAAAGATCAATATTATTTGATGTGAAATAGGGAATAAAAAAAGAAAGAAAATCAAATTTGTTCGAAATGAAAGAAGTGCAAGAATATGATAGTTTTTCATTTACATAATAATATGATTAAAATGATAAGAATTAGGATATAAGAGAAGATAAGAAAGATTTATTTATCTTAACAACATAGATGAAGTGATAAGAAGAATTGAGTTATTACAAAAGATGACAGATCATTGATATAACATTCAAAATTTTTATAACTTCATATGATTATAATTTTCGACTTTATACAAAATGATAACTCTGTTTCAGCTGATAACAGGAGAAGGGAAAATAATTTACATAAGAGGATCATATAAAAAAATACTTTTGAATTAGATAATCTAGCATTCATTCATTCATTAATTCGCTCTTTCATTCATTCATTTATTCATTCTCTTTTATAATTTGTTTTATCATGCTAATTGATATCTAATTTAGATATCGTTATAATAACTGCTAATTAATTCAGATATTGTAATAATAACTGATAACTAATTCAAAAACTGTTATTAACTGATAATTAACTCAATATTATTATAATAACTGAAAGCAAACTCACATATGTTATAATAACTGATAACTAATTGGGATATGGACTGATAACTAATTGAATGAGAGAGAGAGAAAATAATGACATAAGAGGATCATATAAAGAAGTATCTTTCCTTTCTAAATTAAACATTTTAACAATTCATTCGCTATTTATTCATTCAATCAACCATTCATTCATCCATTCAACTAGAAATTGGAATGTTTTCGGGTTTTTCAAATGTGCTATATGTGACAATATCTATTTTTCAACTAAAAATTTCGAGAGGAAAAAAAAAAAGTACACATGCATCTATGCGTAATGTATACAATATAAAATTGGTGAAGAAGGAAGGAATCATCAAAGCAATCATTATTATCAACATTGTCATCGTCATCATCATTATAATCAACTTCTTTAATTCGTCATCTGTCCCCATCTTTTCTTTTCTTCTTTTCATCTGTTGTTTTCTTTTGTTGCAAAAAAAAAAAAAATTTCTTTTTGAATATCAATTCAAATTAGATGATGACTGTAAATGAGCAGAAGGAGAAAAAAGAAAATTGCAGAAAAAATGATATCGCCGTTTGCGTTTTTACGTTACGAGCGATTATAAGAGAATATACGCGTAAACTGATCATTGAGCGCAACAAAGGGAAGAATAACCCAGTGAGTGATCGTTCCATTTGGGTATTCACTAACAATTATTTGTAGAAAAAAGTCATCAGATTTTATGCAATAAAATGAAATTTACAAAATAATATGTATATTGGGAGGAATATTTATGTAAATTAAGTGTTTTAAAACATTTAAATTCATAGTTTAATTTCAAATTTGGTATGTTAAGCTAAGATAGTTTATTCACTAAATACTTAGCATCGTATTCAATATTAACAATAAATTGATTTAGTAAAATTATTAACAATAAAATTTTCACTAAAATTATATCTTGTTACTAAATTAATCAATTTTCGATGGCAAAAAAAAGATGAAAAGAAAATGAAAGACAAAGAAAATTTTTGATGAATTTTTCAAATAAAACATTCGAAAATCTGGATTATATTTTAAGGAACTGAAAAGAATAAGACATTCAAAAAGCTAAGCATTTATCAGTATTTTCTATTTACTCCCTCCATAATCAACAGCATGTATGGTATTCCAAAAAATAAATGACATTTTTTAAATTCAAGTTGAATCATCTTTGACGATTTTTTTTTAACTCGGTTTAAATCATCGTCGACAACTTTTCCAATTCAGAATAAACCGTCTTCGAAAACTTTAAACTAAATCATCTTTGAAAATTTTTTAAACTCAGATTAAATTGAATTTGACAACTTCTTTTGACTCAGATGATTAAATTATTCCTGAAAAATAGTTCCATTGAAATCCTATTATACTTTTTTTTTTTTCTCTAAGCTTAAATTGACTTTAGAAATCAAGAAATTCGATATTAAACTATTCGTAACCGAAAGTGTAGTAAACAAAAGGATAAGAAAACAATAAAGTACTGTAAAGTATACATAAGCTACACAATTCAATGATAACAATACAGCATTTCTTTTCTTAAATTCAAAAAAGGACGATGATTTTTAATAAGATCAAAAGACATCATCATCATCATCATCATGTCATCCGATCGTGTCAACCGATCATCGTGTCATCCGACCAATTTGTATTCCAATAATCAGATGATTTCATTCATTCATTCATTCATTCATTCATCCATGTAATCGATTGTACGCCTCAGGAATTATTAATTGTTTGTTAAGATATTGCAAAAGAGAGATATTAAAAATAAAAAAAAAAAAACAATACAATTTAATAACAATAATGGTATTAAAAATAAACTGAATAACGATAACGATAATAATAACAATTACAAAAGTAATAATAAAACATTAAAAAGATGTTTTTTTTCTTTTATTTAACATTAATAGTAATGAAACAATAACTGAATAATAAATGATAATTACTGATGATAACAATAATAATAAAAATTTAGAAGATGAATAATATTAGCAATAATTGAATAACGATGATGCTGAAAAAAACAATGACAGTCGTGACATTCACAATAATCATTCATAATAATAATAGAACATCTAAAAGATATTCTTGTTCTTAGTTTTAATATTAATGACAATCACAGTAATAATAACTACAATAATGATAACAATAGTAGTAATAATAGCAATAAAACATGTAAAAGATAAAAAAGAAATTAAAATTAAGAGGGAATGAAGAGTAGAGAGAAGAGAGGAGAAGGGGTTAGGATTACAAATATTAAGGATGGATTGAAGATGGAAGAGTATGCATATTTGTTGAAAATTTGGATCGTAATGTTTCGTTAATTTGCATTTCAATAGGATATAACAGAAGAATTAAAAAAAAAAAGAAGGGAGGGAGAGAGGTAGAAGATGTAAAGAGAAAGATAATAAAGACTCCTGTTTTTCCCTTTCATTTTTTACGGTTCTAATGCGAAGAAGCGAAGCTTCAAAGGTGTATAGTATTTTTTTATAGTACAGCTTTTTCTTTTTCTTTTTTTTTCCATTCCCTTCTTCTCCTGTGCACCCCGCTTTCTCGCGACGCCGCAATGGATCGAGGTTTTTTTTTATCTTCACCCGCTCTTTTGTTCCTAATCTTTTTTTTTTTTTTTATCAATAATTCTAATCTTTTTCTTCGTCATAGATGTGTTGTTAACTTCAATACATTTCTGAACTTTATTTTTCACTTATTTTTGTAATATAAAAAGCAAACTTGACTTCATTTCATATTTGTCACACCTACACACATACACGTACGCACACCAAACACACACGTACGCACACCCACACACTGGCACCCACGCACATTGATATGCAAACAAATAAATGAAGCACATTAATGATTTTTTTATTCAAATTTGAATGGAAGGAATGATTAATCATGTGAAATAAGCCTTTTTTTTTTTCCTAGAATATATAGAGCAAAAAAATTTAAATGGTTTTTGCGTATTTTCAACAAAACGGGGTAAATTTTAGGTGATAGAAATAATTGGATAATGGTAAAATGAATGAATGAGTAGTTAATATCATATTTAATAACAATATTAAATGGCACAATGAAGAAATGATTTATCTAATTTTTTTTTACTGTTACACCTGTGACAGTAAAAAAGAGAAAAAAAGTTGATATATTTGTATAAAAACATGGCCTATTCGAATGCAACATTATGTCAAAATTTCAAAGCAATCGATGCAGAACTTGCAAAAATTGTATCAAATGTCACAACAAACATTTACATTCTTATTTTGATGAATACAATTAATAATTAAATCAATCATGTTGGAAACTTAATTAATTTTTCAATAAAAGATAAAATACATATATGATATTATTTTCGGGAAATATGGAAGATTTTGTGATATTAATAATAATGTTAATCGTAATAATAATAGTAATACCAATAATGACAATAATAATAACAATAATAATAATGGTAATAATAATAATAATATGGTAAATGAATAGTGGTTATGAAAAAAATATTAATAATAAAAATGATAATGCTATGCTAATAAAATTGAACAAACTAATTCATTGGAATAAAGTGATTAATTATGTCATATTAGAACAATAAAAGATAATTAATATTTCAATTTCGTCATGAAAATTATCCGTTAATAATCATGATATTCCGGGAAGTGGAGGAAAAACGTAAAGATTTAAGAAAGTAAGAAAAGAAAATGGGAAGACAAAATGATTCATTTAAAAAAAAAAAGTTTTTATGGAATATTTGTATTTATGAAGTGAAGGTAATTAAGAAGATATAATATTTGTATTCAAAAATGACAATAAGACAAACTTGAAATAAACACGAATAATAATGATGAATTGAATGAAAATTCAATGAATTTTGCAAAATGAATTGAATATAATGAATAGTATGAATATGAGGATGAATTTTAAAAATTTCGAAAAATTTTATTAATCAATTCAAAAGTTTTCAAGTCACAAACAATAACAATAATTACCATGTTTTTTTTTTTTTTAAGTTTATTTTTCATGGTTATCTACAATTTCATTTTACTTATTTTTAAATGATCAAATGGTTAAATTCATTTTGTTCGATAAAAGAAAATTGAGAAACTCATATTAAATAAAGCAAACTTTTGCATGAATAATACAAATAGTATCCAATGTGAACTTTTTTCTTTCTTTTTTACTAAGTAAACACATAATTGGTAAAGGATGTAAATAAGGGTGAAGAGATTAAAATAAGCACACACAAATAATTTGATGAGAAATTTTTTTTTTTTTTTTAAAAAAGGTCGAAGAGAAAGGGAAGGAGAGAGAGAGAGAGAGAGAAAGAGAGAAAATATTTTTTGAAATTACGAAAGAATAAAATAAAAATTCATAAATGATTGAAACCGGCTTTTATGTTAAAATTGAAGAAAGAAAAAAAAAGTGTGAACAAAAGAAGACTATAACAACAGGTTACCAATTTGAAAATGCTTAAAATTTTGTCTCTTTGTCATCATTTTCCCTCTCTCTCTCTCTCTTTCTCTTTCATTATCAATTTTTCTTTTTTAAATTTTTCTTTTGTTCGGAAAAATTTATAAAAATTCAATCAATCCGATATACTCTCATCAAAAAAAAAGAAAAAGAAAAAGAATTTCGTGACTATTGTTAAGATGAGGTAAAATAGTAACATCATTCTTTTCTCTTTCTTCACTTTCAAGAATGGCATACTTTTCGAGGTAATGAAAAATCGAAATCAAATTTTTGGATCAAAAAATTTTTAAATCGTAAATAAACGATATCTTTTGTTGATTTCATTGGTTGAGTGATTGATAGATTAATTGATTCAATGATATCAATTTGCTGATAATGATGATAATCAAAGAAATAAAGAAGAAGAGAGGAAAAGTAGTTAGAATGGGAGGAAAATGTAGAAAAAAAAAAAAGAGAAACATTTGAAAAAAAGAAATCACTTCGTTAATGATCCTTGTTGTTGACAAATAATACTGATAATTAAAAGATGAAAAATGAATTTAGAATGGGCGATGAAAAATGATGATAAAATTTTGAAATTTTTCTTACTAAATTTGTTAAAAATAGTATTTACATTACAGTTCATCAAAGATTCAAAATTTACATTACAGTTCATCAAAGATTCAAAAAAAAAAAAAGGAATTATTTTCGTCAGAAAATAAACTATTCGATTGTAATTTTAAAACTGAAATATAATAGATATATTAAAATATCCAGAATTCATTCATATAATGTTACAAAAATCACTGATATCACTGCTGATACGATAAATATTGTTTTGATAATCAAATTTGCCGATATTACTTAAATTGCTTACAAAAATAATTTCTCACAACATGAATTGAAGAGAAAGCCTGAGGAATTAAATTTGCCGGTATTATCTTGATGCATTGATATGATAATTGCAAATCTGCTGGTGATTTTTGCTCAAATGAATCAACTTGATATGATAATCAAATTTGCAAACTACTGATATGATAATACATGTTATCTGTTTTAAATCAAGAAATATGCAACTTTTTTTAAATTAATTTTTCAAAAAAGTGATTTTTTCCTTTGAAAAAAATTTTGTGACTCTGTTTGTTGCAATATTATCTCACACACATACAATACATTAAAAACTATTCCGTATCATACATCTGAATTTCCGATTCCGAATAATAAATCCGGAATCGGAATCTATCCTATTCTGACATAAAAATCGGTTAACATCTTGAAAAGAAAAGAATGACTGAATATGAGCTGTAAACGATGTAAATGAGTTAGGAGACAAATTCGGATGACACGCCCAATATAAAGACAAGGAGGAGGAGGAAGGGATGGAATTATTTGACTTTGTCCCCACCTTCTTGGCCACATTTCCATCTTTTCGTCTTGTCCGCCCAATTCCGGTTGACAAACGGATGAGCAAAGAGGCGGTCGTGATCGAATTGGAAGTTTGGCATGACAATTATAATAGGATGGGGTGGGATTAACCAAACAGATTCATCCATCGATGTGCCTACTCCATCGGATGGCCACTCCCAATCATCACACATTTCTAACCCTATGACCGGATAGCTTTTACCGTTTTTTTTTTCTACCATTTCCGGAAAAATTAGGAAAGATTATGAAGAAAGCAAGATGTATCCGGAAAAATTGTACGGAACGCAACGAAGAGGTTTTTGAAAAGATAAAATCTTTTTTTTTTTTATTAATTTACCATTAAATCTATCCATTTTACGCTACTTTCTTTCCTGTTTAAAATCAGAAGAAATTCCATTTGCATAAAAAAGGCGATATTTTTTCTCGTAATTAATATATCACGTAATTTTACGTGCCATTTAAACGTAATTCCAAGGTAATGCAAATTAAATAATTGACATAATCGGATTTTTATTTTCAAATTTAGTGAATTCAGATTAACAAATTTTTCGCATAATCATTTAACACTTCTGGCATGTTTAATTAATAACTTAAAGTTTTGGTTAATTTTTAAAACTTGAAGCAATTGGAATATATATTTTATCATGAATCAAATCTTTCAATTCATCATTCTAATCTTTATGTGACATTTGGTGACAAAATAGATCATCTGAATCAAATTACATCATCAATTCTGATAAATATTTCTCTGATACTAAACTCATATCAGTTCGATTCAAATGCGAAAAATTAAGAAAAAAAATGCACTGAATACAATATAGCGAGAAAAATTTAGAAGCGAAGCGTATTTAAAAAATAAAGCATAAATAAAATGCTATTACAAATGCTAGATTTAATTTATACTTAATGGTGCTTTTGTTGAATGGATTTGTTCAGTTCAATTCCATTAATTCATCACAAATTGTATAATTTATATCAATTTGTAATATTAGATAAGAATGTATAAAGGTATAAAGATCAATTGCTAAAATTACATAAATGAAAATTATAAAAATGAGATGTGTTTTTGTGATATGTTGTCGAAAGATTGACGATCTAATTAAGTTTACAAAATAATTAGTTTAGTAACATGGAATATGACACAGCCCTACAGCAGTAAAATAAGTGAGTAATATCATAAATAATGCCCAATAATATTTGTTAGGATGCAATGTTTAACGTAATAAGTAATGTATGTTGGAAGTTTTAAATTAAAACAAAAAGACAAATTATCAAGTACAAGATTTAATCTTCATTTGAAACAGAAAGAAGCGTAACATTAAAAATTTTTTGAAATTCTAAATTTAAACAAATTTTTTTGAGATTCTAAATGCGCAACAGTTGCTAATTTAATATAATTTGTACTATTTTAAAATTTCAAAATTGAGATTCTAAATGTTAACAAACAAATATTGTAAAGGGAAACCGATCCAAAAACAATATGAATTAAATAATAAATGCAAACATGTAAGCTCCTGAAAAATGATTTAAAGAAGGATAAAGGACAATTATAATTGAAATTTTGATAAGAAATTCTACTATTATCACTATTATCATCAAGTAGATTAACTGAATAAATTATAAGGAAATAAAATAAGCAGGCAGGATAGAATTCGCAATCATTTATGATAAGCAAACCGATTTTTTAATGTTCAAGTAATCCGCATCACTTGTAATATAATCATATTTTTTAAAATAATGAAGCAATTTGAATATTTTTTATTTACAAAAATCAAAATTGTGCTCATATAAGGTTTTTTCAATAATTTTAAGATTCAAAATTTTAAAATCAAAATTGTAATAAATTTTAAATATATTTTTTAAGATAAAAAATAAATAAATCTTTTTTATAACGATTAAAATTGCATTCATATAATTTTGAAATATTCGCAAAATTCAAAATTTAAAGACAAAATTATAATGGATATTGGATATTTTAAAATAAATCCGTGTTTATAGGATGATTAAAATTATTGATAGCCATATAATTTTTAAAATATTTCCATAAAAAAATATTATTTGGTATTTTAAAGTAACAAAATAATTAATTAATGTTGCTGATAAAATATCAAATTTTTCACTCGAAATTTCAATTTCATAAACGAGGAAAAAGTCTAATTAAAATATAGTTTAATAATCATAAAATGAATTGAATTAGATAGAATGAATGAATGACTTGAATGAAAAAATGAATGACGAAAATAAATATTATATAATATTTTGGGATGCTTATTAGGAATTAAGATCTGATAAACTAAAACAAAGGTAATGAGAATATAATCTGATAATCATGAAATGAATCGAACTAGATAGAATGAATGAATGAATAATCAAGTGAGAAAATGAGTGAATGAGTGAGTGAGTTGAGTGAGCGAATGAATGAAGAAAATAAAAAATATTTTTTGAAATATATGTTATTTGTTAATATCTCCATGATTGAATTGAATAGTAATGAGGAAGAAATTAGGAAAAAGGAGGAAAATATAAAAATTTGCATCATAAGAGGCTGAATTTGTTGTCACCAAATGATTGTCACCATCATCATCACCGTCATCATCATCTTTTGGACTTTATTGAAATGGGGATGACAGAGAGAATTCGAAGTACAAAATCAAATTGAATAAGTTAAAATTTAAAAAAAGGGCGAGGGAGAGAGAGACTCATTTCCTTCTTTTGTTATCAAACCTTTTTATTCTTCTTCTTCCATAACCCAAATTGAACTTTTTTTTTTCTTTTTACCCATGAGTAAGTTAATTATGGGAACTTCTTTTCTTTTTTTTTTTTTTTTGTACCAAAAAGAAAATCTCTCAAATTTTATTTTTATATATTCAAATTTTTTTTCGAAGAAAATTGAAATTTTTGTTCCTTCATTTTAAATTTTTTTGAAAGAAAGAAAGTACGTTTTAAATGATTGCATTTTGTGAAATCATAAAGAAGAAGAAAGAAAAGCTTTTTCTTTGCTTAAGCTATTTTGTCAAAAAAATTTGTAATTGAATTTTTATTAGAAAAAAATTGACGTGAAAAAAAGAAAGAACTTCAAATTTTTCGTAAAATTTTTATCTTTAAAAATAGATAAATGATAGGGTAGGTAAAAAGTTACGCCAACTTTTCTAAATTTTATTCTTAGTCTGAATTTTCACGTACCTTTTTTTTTCTACATGATTAAATTAGAAATGAGGAATATAATTGGTTTCAAATAATAATTTTGGACATGATAAATAAATTACATATTTAACAAAATGAATGCGTGCTATTAAATTGAAAAAAAAAAAAAAACCTTAATGCTTATCATAGAACAAAATTACTTTGACTGAAGGAATAAAGCTCCGAAATGGAATAATGAATAACCTGAAAAGATTTAATAGGATGAAACTTCATCCTATCTTGTAATCTAATCCTGATGAAGCATTATGAAAAAGCAAAAATTGAGGAAGATTAAAATTGGAATTCATTCGAAATTATAAGAATTGTAAATCTATGCGATCCAGTATGCAGGCAGATAATATTCATAAATTGGAAAAAAAAGAGTTGTGATAATAATTTAGGTAATTTTAATTTATTGAATTTGATAATATTTCAAAATTATTAATCAAGTAAAAAAGTAAATAAATTGAACAAATCAAAGAATGATAATGGTTTGAAAGTAATTTAAAATAATTTAAAAATTTTTGGAATATTTGAGAAAGAAAATGAAATTTTTACTATTGCAAAAAGAAAATGAAATTAATTTTTAAGTAAAGTAAATTTCCTGATTATTTGCATAGAACGAAAATTATATTGTGAAATATCATGTTGCCAAATAATGATAGAATAAACGATTATTTTGGTAAAAGTTTATCGTCTTTATTCAATAGATATTTATGAAAATATAATGAATACAATAGATGTCACAGTGGGGGAGCGGGGCGGTGAAAATGGGGTCAAATTTGGGGATCAAAATTTTAGGATCAAAAAGAATGGACAAAAAAGTGAGATATAACAATGGGATGTTTTCTTAATGAAAGAGAGAGGAAAAGCTCTTAATAAGTAAGTATTTTGCATATGACAATTTGGTATGATTGAAAGAAATCATATCGATCAAAAGGTCATTGATAAAGGTCAATGATTTTGTATTGATTTAACAATGAATGTGTCAACCTAATGATGACGCATTATTGTCACGAAATTGATTTATTAACTCATTCAAAAGTCAATTATTAAATTATTTAGTAAATGAATTTAATATTTTGAATAAAAAATAAATATTTGGTATTGAAAGAAAAAAGAATGAAATCGGTAAAGAAATAATAAAGTGAGGAAGGAAAAAGGAAATAAAATTATATATAAAAATGATTGAATACTTTTTGACAGAAATTTTTATCAAACAAAATTGCAAATTATTAAAAATGAATTTTTATTCATTTTAGGCATTGCATTTTTTCTTTTCTTCAAGTTTTTGGAATAAAAACTGTATATTTTATTAAAAACTCGTACGAAATTTTATTAAAGATTGAAATTGGAATAAAGATGAAGAATTTATAATGTCTATTTGAAATTTTAATAAAGTTTTTTGCTAAATATTCTTCTTTGAAGTTTTGAACAATTATTAATTTGAAAAGGAAATCATTTATTGTATTCAAAAAAAAAAAAAAAAAAAAGAAAAATTGGAGCAAATAATTTTTGTTTAAATTAGTTTGTCAAAAAAGTTTTTGATTTTATACGGCATGAATATTTAAGAAAAAAAAAAGTGAAAATTTTTTCGCTTTTTTTGGCATCAAAATGCTTAATTATGTCAATTGAATATATGAAAAAAATTTTGCTTGACATCTCAAAAAAAAAAAAAAAAAAAGTCATATATTTTTTTTTAGAAAAAAAAGAGAAAAATTATTTTCCAAAAATTAGCAATCAAGAAAAAAACTGATCGTAGCATGCAAATTTGATAATATTCTTCTTCATCATCATTATCATCGTTGTCATCATCGCCTTCCTTTTTTTTTAAAATAAAATTTTAAGAAATAGTAGAGATTGATTAAGGATGAGATATTTCTATTCCCAGGTGTATTCATCACTTTTTCACCGACTTCTTTTTTTTTAATTTTTTTTTTAGTATTTTCTTGAATATTATTGGCTACCTTCTTCGATAATATTTCATAATCCATTGAAAATTTCGAAAATGTAAGAAACATTTTCAAAATAGACCAAAGAATAAGTAAGTTATTATGCAATGTGTTATTATCATTATCATTATTATTATTATAATTGTTAGCACCATAGATATTACTGCAAAAATAATTTACTTTAGATGAAATGATAAAATGTGTTGAAACATGTTTCTTGTTATTATTACTATTATTATTGTAACTATTATTAATATTATTACTATTGCAAATGTTATTATTGATAGCAATATTATTGTAGATAATATTGCTATTGCTTAAATTATTATGGATATTTTTGTTATGATCACGATTATTGTTACTATCATTATTAGAATTGTTTGATTATTGCTATTGTTATTGTAATAATAATAATATTATCTATAACATTTACGTTATTTATCAAAGAAATTTTACAGCTTTTCCTAATCTTTGTTTTATTTTTTAATCTAAAAAATGCCAAATATTATATTATCATAACCAAAATATTTCCATCCTGTCACTATCTCTTCTATTATAAATTCTTTTTGCCCTAAGATATTCTGTTCATGAAAAAACAAATCAAATTATTCCATCAAATGATAAGCTTTTTATCAATTTTGTTAATTACCATCTCTATATAAGAATATAAATAAACAAATAAATAAATAAATATAAGTAAGAAAATGACAATTGGTAGATCAAAAAGAAAGTTAAAATTCGTTTCATTTTTTATTTTAAAAAATTTAAAGAGCGAAAATATTAGTTTATGAAATGAAATTGATTTTATCGAATTGGCTTTTTCAAAAAGTTCATTATGCAAAGAAGTGATCAATTTGAAAAGGCCATTAAGGCTAATTTCGTACTGCAAAATTTTTACCTTAAAATGAAAGTATTATCATTCAATGTATCCATTCATTCATATATTTTCTTTTTTCGGCAAATTCACGAAAAAGAAAAAATCACATAATTGTTAGAATATGATTGATTTAGTTGACCCAAATTTTTGCCTCTTTTCATCTTAGATCATTACTAGATAGATGTATATTTATGTACATTCTATTGAAGTAGTCATCATTTTAAAATTTGTAAATTATGAAGGAACGAAATGTAAATAAGAATCTAATTAACGTATTGACATAAAACATATACATATGTTAGGGATAAACTTCGAAATGATAATACATAAATTTAAAAAATCATTTTGATATTTAAAATAATGAAATTGAAAAAAGAAAAATTCAAAATATATTTTCTAAATCGAAAAAATTATTTCAAATAATTATTTGAATTTGAATTATTGAAAAGAATGTAAAAAAAAAAAATTATTTGCATTATTTGAACGGAAAAAAATGTAAATAAAAGTTTGATTAAAATAAAATAATGTATCAATTTTCAAAATTCTTTTAAATATTCAAAATAATCAATAAAAAATAACACAAACTAAAAATAACTATTCGAATTCAAAAAAAAAAAAAAAAAATAAAGAATAAATGATCAGTATGTTGAGATAACTGATTATGATAGAAGTGGACAACGAAACGATAATGGTGCATAAAATTGTAAAACTTTATAAATTATTCAAATAACGAAATGATTAATACAAAGCATAGTTAGCTAAATATTGCTAGATGAAAATAATTAATTGAATTGAAAAGAAAGAAAAAAGGAAACATAATTAAAATTCTGATTTGATGTAGTAATACACATGTATACGATAGATGATGAATTTCGAAGCGATGATACACATAAACTCCGAAAATTTTCAAAAATAATTTAAATTAATCAGATGAAACATATAAATACATACTTTGTTTACTACGAATAATTATTTGAATTAAAAAAAAGAAAAAAATTGAATAATAATCAAAATATTCTATGAAAACAAAAGAAAAGACGAAAAAAAAAAAACTAGAGAAAATTCGTTTTTCATCCCTTTTGTTTCATTTTCAAAAGCATTATGTATGAAAAATAAATAAATAGTGCTATTAGTATAGCAAAGTAAAGATTGTTATAAATAAGCCATTCAATTCAATTCATTTGTTTTCAATTCAATTTAATGCAAATTCAATTCGTACCACAATTATTCCAAGTATTTTTTTCCCACTTATCCGTAGATATTTGAAAAACAAAACTACAAGATTTCCTTCATTTTCTTTTACTTACTTTTTTCTCATTTATTACTATATAAAATAATTAATGAAATATCGGCTATGGCAACGTCATTCTCGAAAGTTTCAATTTTCGAAATATTCCAGACAACAATTTGAATTGATTTTAGATTTAAATAAATTATGTAAAAATACAACAGAAAGTTACTTTTTTTGCAAGGAAAAATTTCGCATTTTACATTTTCAATTTTTCAGTCTATAAAGAGAAAGAATTGAATTTATACATTAAATCCTAATGCTTAAACATTTGGATAAAAGATTAAATAGATTTTAATTTTTGAATCTTTTATGAATTATTGAAATCCATTCGTCTAAAGTGCTGAAAAGTCTAGAAAAACCGAATGATAGCAATTTGTAAGAGATTTTTTGTTGGATGTCACAAATAATCTTGTTTTTATTTTTAAAAAATCAAGCTAGTTTTCAGTTCTTAAAAAAACAATACGATTCAATTCATTTACAAAAAAAGAAAAAAAAAACAAAAAAAGAAAAAAACGAATTATTGAAGAAAAAAAGAAAAGAATTGGACAAAATTTGGATGATCAGAAATTTCAAAAAACATGTCAAACAAAATTTTTTTCACAATTGTTATATTCAGCAAAATTCGTTAAAATTACTCAACTATTAATTAATGAATGATAAAAGTTACATTTTTTTTTGAAAAAATTACTACAAATCATTCAGATTTATAATAAATTCAATGAATTGTTAAATTGAGGGAAAAGTTTTATTCAGATTACAACCAATTTACTAAACTTACTGATTAATTGAAATAATTCACAGAATTTTGGAAGAATTCATTTCATCAACAAATTCATAAATCGCAATATTCAATTTAAATTACTGATTAAAGAAAAATTCTACAAGTAAATAATTTATCTGCTTCTCAATCCAAAATCTTCATATATGATTCTTATAGGAAATTTGGTTTACTCCTTAATAAAACATTTTAATATTTAAAAAAAAAAAAAGAAAAAATTTCATTAAAATCTCCAAATATTGCAAAACAATCAATATATAACTAAGATGCTATCACTGTTTATTTATAAAAGAGTAGAATAGATATTGGTAAATTGACCTAATTTACCCATTTTTGCAATAATATTACTTTTGGCTTAACCGTGAAATTTTTGCTTCTTAATTTATTTAATCAATTCTTTTTTTGTAGTTATTCAGGGATTTATTTTTGATTTTTGTTATTTACCTAACAAATATTACTAATCGCTATTGCTATTTTTCGAAGCATTTGAATTGCTATTGTTGTTGTTTTTTCCAAGTTATTTTGTGTTATTGATTGTTTATTTTAAATTTAAAATGATTTTTCTAAATTTCATGTACATTTCATTAATGCCATACTAATTTGATAAACTAATTCATAATTTAAATAATCATTCATTTTATCTTTTTCAAGAAGTCAATTGATGCATCATAAATGAGAATCGATTAATAATTCCTATGCTCAGTCTATCTTTCTTTATGTTGCAGTTTAAAATTTCAAAATTATTTCAATTCTTATCACTCTTATTCTTTCTCCTTCTCTCTCTCTCTCTCGCTATTTCTTTCTCTTTATTAGTGCCTGTTTTGATAAAAAATTGAATTTTATTTTATATGAAATTTTCTTTTGTTGACCTAAAAAAAATTGCGAAATGATTTTAAATTATAGAATATATTTGATACAATTCTTTTTGCAATTTCCTAAATAAACACAATATCAAACAATGAATTGTTCAAATTATAGATGTCAAATTTTGAGATTTTCATTTAGTTTAATTTAATTTCGTCTTATTTAGCTTTACGTTTTCTGTGACAATTTGAAAAGAGATTGAGTTTTTTTTTTCTTATTTTTATAATGACTGTTCGCATTAATTTAAAATGAAATCATTAACAAATTATTTGATACAAAACACATTTGATTGAAAAAAATAACTAACAATAACAATTAAATAAGGTAAACAATAAAAAATTCGATGATAAATTTTTAAAGCAACAATGAAAAAATTACATTAATTTTAAAAGTTTTTTTTTTTTTTATTAAAATTATTCACACGATTTAAAACCAAAATAATTATGGGTTTTTTAAAAAGGTATATAGTAAAGATTTTCAAGTATATGATAAAAAAGGACGATTCAATGGGAAAATATATGAAATGGAAATTTTACTACTTTTTAATTGACAATATTTCATAACAATTAACATGCAAATTTTATACGAATTTCAATGTTTGAAATTTGAAATAAATTTTTAATCTTAAAAATATCTTAATCCATTTAATACAATTGAATTTTTGGGCAACATTTGCGCAAATTACAAACGGATCAGTTAGATATGTTCGAAATCCATCGAAATTCCATAAATTATTTGTGAATATAAAAAAAATTTATTCATTTTATAATTTCACTTTCTCGATCACAATTCATTTGTGCTAAAATTTGAATTAGAAATGACTGCATTTACTTGATTTAATTGTAACTCAGTATTTTATTCAGCTTAATTGTACTAATTTTTCTTTTTTTTTTTTTTTTTTTCTTTCTAAACAGTGATTAGTCAGTTAATTCATTCATTTGACTCCATAATCTGCATAATTAAGCAGCATCATTAAAAACATTGCGAATAAATTTAACGAAAAAATTTTCAACATATGGTAAAAGATGATAGAATAAAAAAAAAGAGAAGAAGTAAATTTCCTCAAAATTGACGTGATAATTTGCATAACTCAAATACATGGTCCAAAAATTTCAATCGTAAGATTGAAACTAAAGAATCGAAATTCATAAAATTGAGCACTGGAAGGTAAATGTTGATAAAAAACAACAATGAAATAATAATCGTTCAGTATTTAAGAATTGAACGATGAGTTACCAAAAAAATTAATTAATTAATTTCTTTGAACAACTATAAATTAAATTTTACTTTCACGGATAATCAATTTGGTAATCTTCTTAATTGCCGAGCAAAATTTTAAATAATTAATTATTTTCATATTCTGCTTTTTCTAATTTTTTTTTTTCTTTAAAAATGAGCATAGTTTGACTTAATTTTTTTGTAAAAAAAATATGCTTACGCTAACATATACGAGATATCTGATTGTATTCATATTTTATTCATAAAATAATTCCAATTAATTTGGTAATGAGAAGAAAGTTTTTTTGAGGATCAGCTGATTGTGTCTCATTAAAAAGTTGTATGGAAATTTATATAGTGTATGCCAAAAAAAAATTTTTTTAATCAGTTGTAATTGAATCCTTCCAAATTCTTCTATTTAATTCAAAAAATAAAACAAAAACTAATTTCCTTTTATTAAATTTTTAAGTTTTTACCAAAAAATTCTCCATGCAATTAAATAGAATTTCATGCAAATTAAAAAAACGAGTCACATGAAATTTTTTAAATCCTAAAATATATAAATAAAACAAATTTTTAATTAAACCAAATTGTAATTTAGAATGAAATTTTTCTGTTCAATTCTGAAAATAGAAATGAAAATTAATTTTCCTCTCTAAAATTTTTAAAATTTTTACGACAAAAACTTTTTGCATACATTGAAATTGGAAAAAACTTATATTCAGATTAAAAAGAAAAAAGAAAAACAAATCATTTAATACATTTCAAGCTCGAAAAAAATGTATGAATATAATAAGCACAATCCATTCTTATCTACATTATAGTAATTTTTTTTTCATATTAAAACTTATTTGAAAAAAAAAAAAGGAACAAAATTATTTACCAAATAGTAATTGTCCTTGCTGTCATATTTCAATACTAACAAGAATAAAATATTTCAGGAAATGTTCCTGTTTCATTTTTTTATAATATTTTTTTTTTTGTTGATTTCCTGTATCCTTTCTTTCATTTTCTTTCGTTTTTTTTTCCTTTTTTTTTAACTTCTTAATCAATTTTTTAACATTCTCATAAAAGTTATACAAAATTATTGAAATGTTGTACTTTTGCTAAAGCAAAGTAAACATGCTTGATAAAATGAAAAATTTATTTAATTTTCAACTTTTTCTTTTATTTTCGATTTGTCTATACATCAAAAATGTATTTAATTTTAAATTGAAGCATTGATGGCAAAAATGTTCTAAAATGTTTTATTTTTTTTTTTCCACAATGGCAAATATCATCGAATGAAACTTTCTTATGAATAATAATTCACTTGATTTGTTTTAAACTTTTTCTTAAATCAGTTTAATAATATTAGCTCGCTTGTTGTTGTGCAGAAATAAATTTGAATGAAACAAATATTAAAAATCAATTTCAGATTTGGATTAGTTGAAATTTAAATGTCACGAAAATTTTTCAAAAAAGCTGCAAAAATTAAAAAAAGAAAACTGTGATATATTCAATCTCAAAATGTAATTTTGAATACAAAAGAAATAAGGCTTTCATAATTAATTCATTTCAGTGAATGAAACAAAAAATAAAAATGAAATTCAATGGATTAATCAGTAAATCTAGTTTATTATGACAACGACAAAATTAGCCTAAAAAAAATATTTTCAAAAAAAAAAAAACAGAAAATACTAATTATTGTTGTTATAAGTGATTAACAATTAGTCATTAATCTTATCATTGCAATAGCTATATAATTATTATATATAGATTTTTTTTGAAGCAATACAAATGCCGAAAAATCGAGTGTATTTTAATTAAATTACCAATTCAAAATTTGTTATTAACGAAGTGATAATGTTATCGCGCTATATTCAATAATATCCGCTAACTTCAATAATGTCCATTTCTATGATTGAATTAAAGAAAGATTAAATTCAACAATTTAATTTCGTGTCAATCAATAGCTTTTTTAGTTTTAATTAGCATCTAAATTGCATCATTTCTATTGGCACATCTTCCTGCTCCAGCAAGTTTTCCTAATCTTTTGTAATATTTAAATCAATCAATCGTATTATCGATAATTTTCCCATCAATTATTCACCATTAGTCTCTTTTTACATTTATAATTTATTCGTTTTATTTTTTTCAGATTCTGACATCAAAAGATTTGAAAATAACTTTTTATTCAATTCATTTTCTATTCAGTTCACTTTGATCGGATAATCAGAGAAGTTAACATGGTAAAAAATTTGTTTTGTTTAACTGAAAAATATTTGTTTGCGAATATTTACTAATAAAACTATTTCACGTAATGATCGCATTATGATATTATTGCCCATCAATGTTTTTACAAGGTTTTTGTTAGATGCGAACTTAACGGAATGGAAAATTATATCAGAATCATTATGTAATAATAATAATAAAATAAAAAAAAGTTGCTTATTTCTTTTAAATTTATAGTTTTTCTTGAAACCCTTTTTCTTTTCTCCATTATTTTTGCATAAATTCAACACATTTTCATCGAAACTTGGAATGAAAAAAAAATACATAGAAATTATCACTGTTTATTTTGAAATTACTAAAATTGTAGAAAATTTTAGCATCATTTAGCAATATATAAACAAACTATGAAAAATTTTGCACTTTTACGAATCATTACGCTATTAAAATTTCTTCCTCTTCACTTATTTTACTTTAATTTTTTTTCCATTGTTTATTTGTTTAACATTCATATAATAGGAAGTTATCAAATTTGTTTAATTATAATATTTTATAAAAAAAATTTTCATTTTTAAAGAATTAATTCCGAATCAATGAAATAATTTCGATTTTTTCTCGATTTAAATCCATGTTGAATATTTAAAATTTCAATTTCAGTTTCCTTTTCCTTAACATCAAATCTCGTAACAATCCATCATTATTATTATTTTTATGGCAATAGTGTATATCGTTACTATTTTGAACATTCTCGAAATATAGAATTATACTCTTAATATATTTTTTTTTTTTCTAACAAGCAGAATCATTTGTTTTATTCACTACAGCGATTAAGAAAAATGGGAATTTTAGAATTAATTTTTAATTGTTGATAATTCCGCAAATGGTTGACTAGAAAAAATTAACAATTCCTTATCGATTTTTTGAGACAGAACTAATCAAAAGCTTGAACTTTCCTAGCAATAGAAATTATTATAATTGGAAAGAAAAAAAAAAAAAAAAGATGAAAAATGATTGATGACAATATTTGCTAACGACATATGTTGGTTACATTGTCGATTCAAAAAATATCATTTAGCACTTTTTGGATCCGAAAATTTGATTGAATGATTGGAAAAAAAAATTAAAATTTATAGATTTGCAAATCTGAAATTACAAAATTTATTTTAGTCGATTATCAGTGTCTTTTTTTTAAATAATCGATGTAATCGATTACTAATATCTTTTTCGGAAATACTAATCAGTAATAGTTGTGAGTTCGTGATAAAACTGTTTAAAAAGAGTAATTGTCAATTTGCATTAGAAAGAAAAATTTCCATATTACAATATTTCAATAATCCTTCATCTCATAATTATTTACATACGAATTAATACACTGATTGCATCAATATTTAATATAACAATGCAGTTGTAGAAAAAAATGTTTTATGCTATCAATAATTGAAATATTCAAAAAAATTTTTATTTAAAAATAATCGATGATGTATATGTGATGTTGTAAAAAAGATCTTTTCAACGAATTATTTCACCTTTTATTGATGCCCGTAAATTTACAAAAAAAAAAAAAAAAAAAAAAAAAAAAAAAACAAAAA
>JAOVVO010000732.1:0-39685 GCA_028564675.1 Onchocerca lupi | reverse complement strand
AAAAAAAAAAAAAAAAAAAAAAAAAAAGGAAAAAAAAAGAGTTATCATTTTTTTTTTTTTTTTTATTATTACTAAATAACAAATAACTAAAATTTATCAAAAAATTCACAGATCTTGAATATTTGAAAAAAAGAATTTAATCATAAATTTAGAAAAGTTTCAAATATTAAATAAATAAATAAATAAAAATATATACATAACATATGAATACACATAATAATTATACACATCAAATTCTAATGATAATATTATCTAACGAAAAAATGTTTTCAAATATTTTTTTTTTTTTTTTGAAACTTTTCACGTAAAATTCAATCAAAAACAATGATTAAATATAAGAAGAAAAGTATAAATCAAATATTCAAATTCATAAAATAATCAAAAATTGAAATTATTAGAAATTGAAATAATTATAATACATATTATTGATTATTTTAAATTCATAGAAAATTATGATATTGTTTGTATAATATAAAATAATAAAATTTAATGATAATCCTAATACAATAGAAAATATTGGAAAATTTTATATACACACTTAATAGAAGAAAAAAATAGCTTGAAATATTATAAATTAAAAATCAATAAATATGTAAAAATTAGTAAAACTTTTGAAAAACCAAAAATCATTTAACATCGTTATTAGAAATTTCCAAAAAAAATATTTTCTTGTAATTTTTTAATATATTTCAATGTTATAATTATTTCACATCTTATCATATGATAAATGATTTCTTATCAGTTTATCATTTTCGATTAGCTAAAGATGGGTTCATTGTACGATCAACATTGAGTTTCTTCAATTCTACTTTCAACATTAGCTCCATTTCATAGCCAAATCGAATTTGATTAGCGATAAATTGCGCCAATATACTCCAGGCGTTAATATTTGCCGAAACCTATGCAAATTTTTGAATAAATATTTAAATAATTTTGATAAATTTCAATTTCAAATTTTAATAAAAATTTCAATTTCAAATTTTAATAAAAATCTAGGATTTGATTTATGCAAATTTATCCCTTCTTAATCTTTTTTTTTTTTTTTCATTTTGTTTTTACTTAGCTCTTAGAAAAATGCATTTTTTGATTTAAAAGCAAAGAAATTATCATATTTTGAGCTGCTCACGATGAAAATATTGAAGAAATATGAATTAAATCAAAATTTAATAAATAATAATAATCATTTATTAAAATTTTATTCGAAATAAAAAACAAAATTTAATTTGTTTTTCTTTTTTCTTTCCAAAAAGAAAAAAAGAAGTAAAAATTAAATTTGAACCTGTGAAAATAAATTCCTTGAATTTCTTCTTTCATTTTCCAA
Source organism: Onchocerca lupi (assembly GCA_028564675.1). Classification (NCBI taxonomy): domain Eukaryota; kingdom Metazoa; phylum Nematoda; class Chromadorea; order Rhabditida; family Onchocercidae; genus Onchocerca; species Onchocerca lupi. The sequence continues at coordinate 38,364 of JAOVVO010000732.1, read as the reverse complement.
TAATGATACATTTTCAACTGTTAGAGTTTGCTTTGAAGCTATAAATAATTTCAATCAATTATGTTTTGTAATATAAAATTTAAATTTTAATTATTTTCAATTAATTATGAAATTATATTTGTTTCGCGGTATGGATTATTTCATTTTAGTATTAATTTAATTCAAAAATAAATTTTCCATAATTTAAATTATGTAATTATTATGATCGAAGAAATTTTGCCAAAAATTTTCGATATTTTCATGTAATTATTGCAATTTTATTTTTTGAAATACAAGAAAAAAGTAGCATATTTTATGTAGAAAAAAAAAAAAAAAATTTTATCTAGAAAAAAAGGAATAATTTAAAATTTTTAATTCCAAAAATTTTTATTTTCAAAAAATCACGTTTTAATTTTATTTCATATAAGAGTAAATGAATCGGTTAAAATAAAAAATAAGAATTGAAGAAGTAAAAAAAAAAAAAAAAAAAAAGAAAAAAACGAAAAAACTTTTTAATTGTTGTTTATTTAGAAATTCTTGTGCTGTTGTTGTAATTGCAGCTGAAAGTCGATCCCAATAGCTATGCGGAATAACTTTTACGTTAAAACTTCCGTACGTGATATTTTCCTGATTTACGTAGGATGCGCCAAATTCTTGCAATCGATCAGCTGCAATGATCGGTTCTGCCAAATTACGCATTGATTGTGATAATGCATGAGTAAAACGCTGAAAAATAACCAAAAAAAAGAAATACTTTTTAAAATATTATTTAAAAAAAAAAAAAACAAACTTGAAAAGTTTTAATAAAATCTTAATTAATAAAAGTTTATAATTTAGACAAACAAGCATAATTGATGGTTTAATTAATAAATATAATAATCATGTAATTTAGATGAAATTTTATCATATTTTTTACTTACTTTTTTTTTTTTTTTTGGAAAAATATTAATAGTATTTTCTTTTTTTGATTAATTTTATTTCAAAATTACATCAAATTAATTATTAATAGAAAAGAATTGAAGAAATTTAGGATTAATTTTTAACTGAAAAAAAAATACTATATAAAGTAAAAGGAAATTTTTATTTTTTATTTCTTAAAATTAAGATTAAAAAAAAAAAAAAAAAAAAAGAGGAAATCAAATTTTAAAAAATGGGGAAAAAAGAAAGTAATTTCTGTTTTTTACTTTTTTTTTCCAGTAAAAACAAAAACAAATATATAATAGAATAAAAATATATATCAATCATTTTGCTTTTTTTTTTTCTTTTTTTTATATATATATCTTACTAAAAAAAAAAAAATAATGCATTTAATTTCAGTGAGAAAAAAAAAGGAAGAAATTTGAAAGTTTTATTTTTAGTACAATTTTGAGAATACTATTTTAAATTGCAACAAAAAAAAAAAATGTTTTTTTTCAAATTTTTTCTTGAAATTCGATAATTTTAATTCTCAAATTGCATTTAAGAAATAAATCCAACAAAATTACATCGTTTAGTTAAGCTTTTGGAATTTTTGAAATTATATATGAATTGATTAAAAAAGACGTGCGAAGTTGTCGAAAAATATATTAAAAAAAAAAAAATCGATTTTAATATATTTTAATATATATTGGAAATATTGTATTATATATTTGAATTTGATTGCGATTTTCAATAAAATTTCGATGGATTTCATATTTTAATAAAATTTTGAAATTTAAAAAAAAAGAAAAATTCTTGCAAAAATATAATTTGTTGGAAGAATTCATTGGAAATAATACAAATCGACAATAATTGATGATAGTATTTTTGGCAAAATCGAGATGATCATTATCGATCTGATTAGTGATATAATTTAAAAGAGGAAAAATATTTGATAATTAAATAATCAATGATTAGCAAGGAAGTGATATATAATTCATCTTTTATTGATAATAACAGTGAACTGCTTACTGATTACTTATCAATTATTGATTATTTAATTTAATCATCAATTACTGTTTGTAATTATTGATTAGTTGAATTAATTTTAATTCTATTGCAATATTTTGTTTTAATTTAAACAAATATGCATTATAATATAAACAATTCTTTCTCTTTCAAATTTTTCCTTTTTCCATTTTTTTTTTCTTTAATATATTAAACTCATTTTTCGGATTAAATAATTTATTAAATTCATTAAAATGATCATTTGTAAAATTCGAAATTCTATTTTCCAATATTTCCAATTGCTTTATTTATTTCTCTTTTGACTAATTTGTTTTTTTTTTTTTTTTTTTTTTTTTTTTTTTTTGTTGAATAATTTACCTAAATATTCATCAATTTTTCGTCATTTTTTCTTTTTCTCTTTTTTTTTTCAAAATAAAATTTTGTTTTTAAAATTTATATGAAAAAAAAAAGAAAGGAAAGTTTTACTTGTGCATGCATTCGAAAGTTTACATGTTCTTGCCATTGATTGGTATTTTGAAGATGTTCCAAATTAATTATCATTAACAAATTTGGATCACGTTCAAAGATTATTTCAAAGACACGTTTCCCGAGATCAAAGACTACGCCACGTGGTAATTGACGCCACATTGTTGCCAAAATTGCTTTTTGTTGTACCGTCAAACCCGTCATTTCACAAATCATTGTTCGACGTCTTGCACTGTTCAAATATCTGGAAAAGTTAAAAAAAAAAAAAAAAAAAAAAAAAAACAAAAATAGAAAAAACCAAAAATTCAATCATTCGTCTATTTAATTTGTCATCGATTCTTTAATTTTCATTGTTTTTTTTTAAATTTAATTTTAATTTAAATTTATATACTAATTATATAAATTCATTTTATAATCACAATACTAATTAATGATAAATCAATTTCCAAAAAAAAAAAAAAAAACAAAAAAAATGATAAAAAACATATCATGTAAAAGAATTTTAAAATTAATCCAATTCATTGATAATTTTAATTGTATAGATTAATGCTAATATAAAAACTTATGGAAAAAAGGCTAATTTTCAGGTCAAGTTAATTATAAATGATTAATTTTTAGATTACATTTGATATGAATTGATATGATTATTGAAACGATCATCTGTTAGATAAAAATTTTCGAAATAATTAATTATGATTTTTTAAAAATCACGAAAAATATTCATAAATTATCAATGATTTACATAAGTTAATTAATTTCAATCAATTTAAATTTGTGTTTTTTTTTCTCTTCTTTTTTTTTTTTCAAAATGCAATCATAAAAAAAAAAAAAAAAAATTTCTTAAAAAAAAAAAAAAAAAAAAAAAAAAAACGAATTACCTTGGTTGTTCAGAAGTAGCACGAAATGATTTGCTACGATTTTTATTTAGTGAAACAATTTGTGATTCCGTTTCTTCTTCTTCTTTCCGAAAACTTGATAATTTACGAGAACTGAAATTAATTTTAGAAGAAAAAAAAAGAAAAAATCAATCAAAAGTTTTTTTTTTTTTTTTCTTGAATTTGTAAAAAGTTTAATATGAACAATAAAAAAATAAAAATGAAATTAATCATTTTCAAAAAATAATTATGAAATTTTTTTTTTTCTTCAAATCTTATTACGAATTTTACTAAATTATTCATTGAAACAAATTTAAAGACGAAATCATTGGACAAAAGAAAAAAAAAACGAAAAAAAGAAAAAAAAATGAAATTAAAAAAAAAAATTTGAAACTAATTAAGATAATGAACAATTATTAATAATCAATTATGATCAGTCAAAATTAATTGCATTAAATTCGATCAGATTATTTCACCACAGCTTTTTTATTTCTTTTCTTTTATTCAAAAAAAAAAAAAAAAAAAGTAAAAAAATTTTATTCATTTAAACAAAATTAAGATTGTAAATTTAAAATAATTGGAACACAAATAAATGAAAAAAAACAAAAGAAAAAATTGAATTTATAATTGAAATGTAAAAAAGAAAAAATCGACCAAATAGTATTTGTAATTTGAATAAAAAAAAAAAAATTAAAAAAAAATATTACATCAAAAATCTGTCAATTAATATTAGTTTTTCTTTTTGAATAAAACAAAAAATTGAAAATAAAACAATTTATTTTATTTTATGGTATAAAAAATTAAAAAATAATTAACGAAAAAAAAAAGATATGTTATTTTCTTTTCTTATCTTTTATCCTTTTTTTTCCTCTTTCGCTGTAAAACTAATTTGATAAAATCATCAAAAATGAACAAAATTTTTGCTCATTTTAAGGAATAATTAGAAGAAAATAACATTGAAATCATCGAAAAATATCATCAACAATGGTAATTAATTCTATAAAATGATGTTATAATTAACTCTTTTTTTGTTTTTTTTTTTTTTTTTTTTGCGAAAAATTAACTGAAAAATAAGAAAAATATCTACTCATCTTTTTTTTTTTTCGTTTTTTTTTTCTCGTAAATATATCCAAGTTTGATATTGAACAATGTTAACATCAAAAAGAAGAACAAAAATTTTAGTCGATCATTATTTTTCGAAAAAATAAATTCTTGAAAAAAGATTAAGAAGTTAAGTTTTAATTTTTTGATTGATTCTTCTAAGATTAATTAAATTTCAACAATAATAAATGAATTTTTTATTTGCTTTCTTTTTTTTCCAATTTTCATTTGAAGAAAATTGAAATTATGTTGAAATTGAAATTTAACAATTTTTCGAAATTCAATAATTTTATTTGAACAAAATTGAAATTATCTTTTTTTAAAAAATTACTCTAAAAATTTTTGATAATTTTGTTTGTTTTACTTTATTGGATAGATAAAATGAATTTTTTATATGATTCGATTTTTGAAATTTTTATCGATAAATTTTTAGTTGAAAAATTTGAAATAAATTTTAAAAGTATTAAGAAAGAAAAATGAAGTAAGTTTTAAAAATATTAAATATTTCTTTTTTTGCATAAAATGGCAAGAAATATTTGAATAATTCAATTTAAAAAAAAAAAATATTAATAATAAAATTGTGTTGAATTATTTTTTGACAATTTTATTTAACAAATTGTAATTCTAATTTTGAAGTGATGCCAAAAAAAAAAAATTGGCATTTTTTTTTATTTTTATTTTTTATTTTGTTAAATAGCAATGAATATATTCAAATGATTGAATTTCAAAGAATTTCAACCTATTCAATTTTATTTATAAAAATTAAAATCACACTTCAAAAATAATTTAAAATTGGTTCTTTTGTTTTTTTTTTTTTTTTTTAAGTGATAAAATTGAAAAAATTGAAATAAAATATAGAAGAAAACGAAAAATTGTAATTTATAGAATTTAATTGAAATGTAATTGATGGAATTAAATCTGAAATATAATTAATGGAATTAAATTGGAAATAAAAATCACCTTTGTGGATGTGGAATTGATTCACTTCTTGTTCGAACAGGTGATATCGTACGTGAATGACGTTTGTTGGATGTTTGACGAATAATTTTACCTGATTCATGATAATTTGTTGATTCTTTATTACCCATTTCTATCTTTTTTTTTCTTCTGATCAAAAATCCGACTAAAAAGAATTTCCTAAAATATTATATTAGTATATCGAAGAAACTTACTGATAATAATTGTTGATAATGGAAAATGACTACTGATAATGATAACGAAAAATGACAATTAACTTATTGATAACGAAAAATGGTAATTAAGTGAAAAGCAAAATTGCTTTTTAAAGTTTTATTTGATTGACTAATTGATATTTGCATAAATGTATTTAAAATCAAATAATGAAATAAAATGAAATTTTTTCAAAAAATTTACTGATAACGAAAAAATGATAATTAAATGAAAAGCGAAATTGTTTTTTTTAAAGTATTATTTGATTAACTAATTGATGTTTGCAAAAATTTAATAGATTTAAAATTTTTAATGAAAAACTTGCTGATAATAATTATCATCAATTGAATGATAATCAAAGTTTATCAATAATAATAATTTTTAATGGCATAAGAAGAAGGTTTGCGATAGTAAACGTTAAAATATATCGATTAATATATGCATAAATATATTTAAATTAAAATAATAGAAATAAAATGAATTTTTTCTCTTCACTATTTCATATATTAATCAATCAATTAAATAGATATTATTTGATTAATTAATTGATTGATTAATTTCTTTTCTATACTTCATAATCAATTAATTAATTAAATAAGTGTAATTTGATTTTTGATTGATTGATTGACTGATCCATTGATCGATTGATTGATTTAATTGATAAAAATGCATAAATATATTTGAATCAAAATCTACAGATAAAAATAAAGCAAAAATGAAATCGTTTATTCGAAATTATTCATTTCCTCAATTATGCAACATATTGAAAAAATATTGCAGAGTTAGATTGAAATTCAAATAAATTTTGATTTTTGATTTCTTCTTATCAAAAGTTGATAATTTTTCTGGCAGATGACGAAGGATTATGATGGTAAACATTCAAATATATTAAACTTTAATAACAAATTTATTGGCAATTTGCAAGCATGGAAATAAGTTTGATTTTTAGATTTATGCAAAATTTGAATTTAAAATTGCGATTTTTTAACAACTTAATTCAAATAATTGAAATTCTATGATTTCTTAATTTAATTTAAATAATTTAAAATGAAAAATTTCGTAAATTTTTTGATGATATAATAATGGCAATAAATAAACGAAATAAGTAAAGTTGAAATGAAAGACAATAAGAGAATTTAATTGCTATATTTATTTATATAACAAAATGATGTTCTTTGATGTATAAAAGTGTAAAAGTTAAATTTGAATTAGTTTTGCCTCCTTTTTCTCCAAAAAAAAAAAAAAAAAAAAATGAAAAATGGAAAAAAAAAAGGAAAAAAAAGGAAAAAAAGAGAAAAGAATGAACTTAAAAAGGAAAATATCCTTAAAGCATCTAAGAATGATTCCTTTTTTTTTTTATTTTTTTTATTTTTTTAGCCTTTTTAGTACTGAAAAAAAAAAAAAAAAAAGAAGAGAAGAAAATGAAAAATTTTTTGAGAATTGACAACAGAAGTTGCTATTTTGCTGAAACTTTATAAATCTATCGTGACGCATTTGTCTTTAAACAAAATTGGCTTTTATTTTTTGACAGATAAAAAAAAAAGAAAAAAAAATTTTTTCAAATAAAAGCGCATAAAATAAAAAAAAAAAAAAAAAAGAAACCAATTTTTGTACATTAAAAATTATTCCAAAATAACAATTTTAAATGAAATGAATTTTAATTTTAAAAATAATTCCATTAATTAAGACTGAATATTTGTAAAATACGATAATGCAGTCATTCATAAAAAAAAATTTAAATGATTAATACAAATAAAATTTTGAAAAGAAAAAAAACAAATTTTAATTAAATTACTATTGTAGTAAGAATGATAAATGGCCTATAAATGATAATATGTATTCGATTTTCAATTTTTCAAATTTATAAAGAAAAATTTAATTGTTATATTTAATTACACCATATGTTCTTTGATGTATAGTTATTTTTTCATTCAAATTTTTTTTTTTTTTCATAAAATGCAAATTTAATGTTCTCAGAATTGAAAAATTTTTAGATTCAAAATAAAAAAGCGTTAGCATAGTGATGTCTATGAAATTTAATTAAGTTTATTTTTGCATCTAAAAAAAAAAAAAATTTTCATAAAATTGTTGTACATTTAAATATATCAAGCAATATTTATTTATTTTTTTTTTTTTTTCAAATAATTTTTCATATTCTCTTGAGATTCAAAAATTTTTCAAAGTAACATTTCGATGATACTTTCATTTTGTTTTTTTCTATCTATTCATTTAATCAATTACAAAAATTACAAAAAAAAAAAATGATTGCAAAAAAAAAATTTTCAAATGCTCTTCAAAAATTTTTACTCATTTTACTTGTAAGTTTAAATTTATGCTGAATAAATATGTTAAAAATTATTTAATAAAAATAAACAATTTTTAATAGTTTAATTTTTATCATTAATTGATTGTTTTAGTTTTATAGCAAAAATTTTCTATTATTATGAATATTTTTCCAATGAAGAAATATGTTATTTTATTGCGCTTATCATTATATCATATCATTGCTTCGTTTTTCAAATGTCAAAATTGAAATTTATGGAACAGAAAAAAAAAAAAAAACGAAATAATTTATAGAAGGAGAAAATTAAAAAGAGAAAAAAAAGGTGAAAAGAACAAAAAGTCTTATAAGATTTAATATTTCATTGTTTAATTTCTTTTTTTTTTCGTTCATCAATTCTGATTTGCATATAATTTTTCCAATATTAATTAGTTTTCGTTTATTATTTAAACAAAAATGAATAATAAACTTCTTTTTTTTTTTTTTCAATCAAAAAGAGAAAAAAACTAAATCTATTGTTAATGCAAACATAAAATTGAATATGGGTGGGTAAATTTCTTTTTTAATTTTCTCATTAACTGCAAAATAATTGCTAAATAATTTTTGATGCAACAATTTATTTCATAAAATTAATGAGCTTTCAAAAGTTCGAACAATAAATAGTAAGAACAAAAAATTGCATGCAAGAAATAAATATTTTTGTTTATTTCATCAAATTTTGTTGGAACAAATAGAAATCGCATTTAAAAATTTGATAATTTTTTTTTCTTTTTAGAAATATTTCATGCATGAAATATTCGACTTAATAATTATTAAAATTAATTTTGACGGAATAATTGTTTTATTTTGCAAAAAAAAAAAAGAAAGAGTCAAAAAATGCAAAAATACATGTGTGAGGAAGTAATATTTTTCTCTTTTTTTTTTACTTTTAAAATATAAATTTTTTAAATTTCATGCTTACAATAATATATTTTTTTAGAGTTTTTAAATTTTTGAAATTTTTAGAATTAAAAAAAAAAACATTTAAATGTTAAAAATTCATTACTTCAAAAAAAAAAAAAAAAAAAAACAGAAAAGCATATAATATTATTTATGGTGAATTTTTACATATTTTTATTTGGTAGAAAAAAAACTGAACAAACAAAAAAAAAAAATTTTTCATTTAAAAACGTTTCAAATGAAAAAGATTAGCATCGAAACGATGAAAGAAAATGATAAAAATGAAAGTTTTTATCAATCCTAACAGAAGAAAAAAAAAAAAAAAATTTCAGGGAAAGATGGAAAATGATGAAGGATTATCAGAAAATGATTTCGTCCTACGAAATTATTTCTGTTTAGCAATTCTATCATCAATTCTTCGTGTTAATTTTATGTGAATGATTAGATATGATAAATGAGGTATGTAAAGTAGAAAGATAGAAACAAGGTGAAAAAAAGAAATTGGCTTGAAAAATATATTAGAAAAAAAGTAAGATAAAAAGAAGGAAAAAGAAAAACTAGAAATAATAGTCCTTAAATTTTTTTTAAATAAATTATTTTATTATAATTATGATTAAACAATAACAAACATAATAAATAATGTATGAATGATAAGAAAAAACTTTTAATTTCTATTAAATTTTTGCATTGCAAATTTGCTTTAATTTGAGAATTTTGTCATGTTTTAATCAATTTAAGAAGAAAATTTTCTGTAGAAAAAATTTTGCGAGAAACTTTTTGAATTGCAAATTTTTTTTTTTTTTTTTTTTTGATCTAGGAATTATGTTGCAAAATTTTTGAAAAATAATTTAATCATTTTTGGAAAATTTTCGGCAAAATTTTTTTACTATAAATTTTTTGAACTATAAATTTGATTTCTTCTGAGAATTATATTGTGAAATTTTTTGAAAAATAAAATTAAATCATTTGAAAAAAAAACTTGAATTTCTAAACTGTGAATTTGATCTGATTTGAGAAAATTTGATTTATTCTAAATTCCTATTCTAATTTTCTATTCCAAACTTTCATTCTTATAATCTATCCATCCTGAATATATTTTTATAATCAAACAGTCGAGTAACTAAATTCCCTCTAAATTTTTCTCAGAATAGCTCGAATATGTAATGAAGCTGTTATATTCGGTGAAGCGTTTGAAGCGAATGATTGGAAGAATTTTTGGACGAAACGCTCTCAATTTATTTTCAAAAAATTTTCAATGCTTATGACATCTTGCTTGCTTGAATGAAGCATAGACATTGAATGTGTATTCTAAATGGGCCATTTTTTAACTGCAGAAGTGTAGGATGAATCAAATGTTGATGTTGAAAATGTCAAAATTTTCCATTTATGAAAAGCCCATGAAAGGCGTTAGTTGATTTAAAAAAAAGCAACAAGAAGAAATCGCTAAGAAGTTTGTGACAACTCATCAATATCGTATCGAAAATGTATAGGAATCGCTAAGGAGTAGTATAAAAACTTATCAATATCATATCGGAAATGTATAGAAATCGTTAAGGAGTAGCATAAAAACTCATCAATATCGTATCGAAAATGTATAGAAATCGCTAAGGAGTTTGTAACAACTCATCAATATCGTATCGAAAATGTATAGAAATCGCTAAGGAGTTTGTAACAACTCATCAATATCGTATCCAAAATGTATAGAAATCGCTAAGGAGTTTGTAACAACTCATCAATATCGCATCGAAAATGTGTGGAAATCGCTAAGAGATTTGTAACAACTCATCAATATCGTATCCAAAATGTATAGAAATCGCTAAGGAGTAGTATAAAAACTCATCAATAACGTATCAATTTTCGAAATGTATAACTTTCAATATGATACAGTAAAATATATTCGTTGAAGTTTCAGACAAATATAGAAAATCATATACGCATCAATGAAATATAAACATAGCCAAATATTGGCTAATCAAATTTGATTGATGATAATTTTTAAAAATTATTCAATTTCCATGAAAAGAATCTTAGAATAAATAAGCTTAAATTGGACATTTCAAAATTAAAAAAAAAAAAAGAAGAAATTTAAATAGAGTTGTCATCATTCAAGACAACTCTATTTAAAGGCAAGAAAAAAAGAAAATACTTTGCTTAATTTTTTTTTTCTAAAAATTAAGAATATTTTGTCTAATTTTTTTATAGAAAAAAGAATTCTTGTGTCTAATTTTTTTTTTCTAATAAATATAAATTTTAACTAAAAGAGAAAAATTCATGAAAGTAAAAATCACTGAAATTTATTTGAAACTTTCGCAAAATTTATATTTGCAATCGTTTGCAATTAGCACGCATATAAATTAAATTTCATCAGCATGCACTTTGATTTTATTTTGATTACGAATCAATCACTGAAGGTTCGAAAGGATGAAAATGATTAAATTTATGTGGTAAAAGAGCACTTAAGATAAATTTTCAAAATTGCTAAATACTTTTTGAAGCAATTGAAAATTCATAAAATAAAATTCAAAAATACTTGAAATTTGAAATCACATAGGATTGATTTAAATGATAATAATGGTTGAAAATTTCGAATATTTTCTATCTTTCAAAATTCAAAGATGATAATTTATTCGAGCATAAACAAATCTATAAATTATATCTTTCTAAAATTGATGGGAATAAAATGTTTTGCTAAAAATTAAATGACAATAATGATTGAAAATTTCAATATTTATCCCCCTTTTTTTTTTTTTTTTTTTTAAATTTTTGCCAAAAATGGATTAAAAAAAAAAAACGAAAGTTTTCATTATTTCGTTTTTTTTTTTTTTCGCTCCAAAACTAAAACGATAAATATAAGACGAAAGTCGAAACTAATTTGATGATGGAACAACAGTTGAAAGCCTTTTCTGTCTAGCAACTTTATTTACTAATTCTTTTACGGCCAGTGAATAAATTAGGAGAAATACTTCATTTTCTCTTTTTTCTTGTTGATTTTCAAAAAAAGAAAAAAAACAAGAAAAATTTTATTTAAACATTAAAAATAATTTTTAATAATCATTTCTTTAGTAATATTTGATACAAAATGCAATAACTGTATCGGAATAATTTATTTATACTTAAATACTTAATTTATATTGGAATATGAAATAAATATATATATGAGTTAAACTTTTTGTATATATGCTTATTAGGTAACTTTTTTTTCAATTTCTAGTCCTTTAATGTTTTTCAAATATTTTCTTGAATCTATGCATATTAAAAATTTCTATTAAATTGCATAAAATTTTTTTAAATCGATTAATCAATAATTAAAAGAAAGTTATTTGAAATTAATTCATAAATTTTTTTTTCTAAAAACTTTCATTGCAACAAAACTATTCGATCATAAATTTATATTTGTACAATATTTGGATAATTTTTTCAAAAATTAAACAAATTTTTTTGCAAAATTTTCCTAATTAAAAGTTATGAAATTAAATAAATTATATTTTATGAACTTTAGCACAAAAAAAATCGATACTATTGAAAATATATTTATGAAATGTATTCTAATAGCTAGAAAATAATTTGCATAATTTATGATTAATGAAAATTTACTTCTAGATGAACTCCGTCTTTGGATTCATTTGCATCATCAAATTGTGTCAAATACATGTCACCAAGAAAATATTGTTCTTTTTCCTTCTTTTTTTTTTTTTTTTTTTTTTTGAAAATAAAAAAAATAAAATTTTTTTTTCTTTTTGAAAAAAAATTTTATCTTTCTCGATAACATGTATTTGACACAATTTTGACATTTTTTCTTCGACAGCTCTAAATATTTTTGCATATTTTTTTTTAGACAAAATTTAGAAATATACTGATTTAGTTGAAGTATTAGATTTCTTTTTAAAATTGATGTAAATGCAAAGAAATTAGAATATTTTGGATAAACAATTAGTTCGAAATTTATTTTCAGGCTTGCACTAAGTTTTTGAAGGAAAAAAAAAAAAGTGAATTAGTCAATTCAGACAAATGACAAATTCCAAATAAAAATGAACAAGAAATTTCATCGCTAAAACTAAACTAATGCATGCAAATTGTTTGTTCAAAATTAAATAGAAAAAAAATAAATTTATTAAAATAAATATTGAAATTAATATTTCATTTTTTTCGGGCAATCATTTTTTCTTAAATCCATTTTTTATAGTTGATTATTGAAAGATTGCCTAATTAATATTAGCAATGATTAATTTTCACTTTTTCTAATTAGTAATAAATTTCAAAAATAAAGCTTGAAAAAAAAGATTGGTATTTAAATTTTTCAAATTTTTTACATTAAAAAGTATAACTATGATAATGAAATGAATGTATCCATTAAATAACAACATATTTATATCTTTCTTATTTTCTTTATTTTTAAATTAATCATCAATTAAATTTTTATATGATCTATAATTAATAAAATTAAATTCTACATCTATTCTGTGAAAAATTTTAAAAAATTTTAGACAAGACTTTCGCATAAAATTCTTTACTAAATTTAATTTTAATACAAAATTTTTATTCGTAATTTGAAAAATTTTTCCCTAAATTTTAGACAGAAATGATCTTTTTAATAGTTACGAAATTTGCGAAAGAAACATTTCTAGAACAAACTTTAAAAATGGCTCAGTAGATAATATTTCAATTTGGCAAAGTTTAAAAGCTTAAAATTTTAAAAATTTAAAATTGAAATAAAAAAATTCGAACAACTGAAAAAGCAAAAAACTGATAACGAAGACAAGATTACATTTCTTTTTTCAATTTATCATTTTATCATATGATAGATGTAGATTAAGGATGACATTCCAGTAGATCAGTTATTTTTAATAAATTTCATAAATCATTTTTTAAAATCATTTCAATAATTTTCAGAAATCATTTTCTAAAATTCATTCATTATTTATTTAGATAACAGATTAAATGTTTTTTTTTTTTTCAATGCAATGAAGAGAAAAGTTACATCAATAATATTTTATTTAAATTATAATGAAATTTGAATCAAATGAAGCAAAAAATGAAATTGAATAATTTGATGAATTGAATTTTCATTGTAAATAAAGAATAATGATATAAACAAAAGCTGATGATGATATTCTTGAATTCATAAATTTTTGAATTCACATAAAACAATCATTTCAATCTCGAATTTCTGATAAAATGATTTGTTAAAATCATTTTATCATAACTTTTTTTTTTTTTTTGATGGCAATAATGTCGGATATTTATTGCACAATATTTAAATTATGATTTTTATTGATAAATTTAAATTCATTAATATTGAGCAAAATATATTTTAAAATTGAAAATAGTTTTAATTATTTGCTACTACATTCTTTTAAATTATTTATAATATTAATTATTTATAATGATTCTAGTTTTAAATTTAATAATTTCAAATTTTATTGTATGAATAATAAATTTTTTGAATAATTAACAATACTTTCAAGATGGAAAATTGAAGAAATAAAATAAGCAAATATATTTTATCGATAATAAAATAAATCGAATTTCGATGGAAAAATGGCGAAAGATTCAAACAAGCATTTTATAATTTTATTAAAAGCATCTAAAATATTGTTTATCAATAAAATTCATTTATTTATTCATTCATCTATTAATTTTACCAATCGATTTTTCATTTCTTTATCTTTTCTTTTCATGATAATTTAAAAAATTATTTTTTTTTTTTTAAATAACAAAAGAAATTTAATAACCAATCAGCAAAAATTGGCATATAATAATTAACAATTGTTATTATCACTAATTGATAATCTTAATCAAACAAAAAATTTTTTTTTAAATAAATTAAAAAAAATTTTTTTTTAATTTAACTAAATAACAGAATGAAAAAAAAAATTAATGGCAATTAAAAATATTAAAAATTTGATAATGAATTGAATTTTTAAATTTAATTAAATCGTGTAATGAAAAAAAAAAAAAAGTTAAATTAATAGCAATTAAGCAATAAATGAATTAATCAAAATATGATCAATTTAATTCATGTTAATTAAAAATGATCATTTATTATTAAAATTAATTACATTCATCTATTATTTAGTTCCTTTACTGCATGTTTTAAAATAAATTATAGCAAATGAAAATTATTTAAATTCCAATTTCTCTCATTTTCAAAAATTTATCTCGCCAGATTTGTTTTGTTTTCATCTAACAAACTTTTCTAAAATAATAAATATAAAATACGAAAATATGGAAAATATTCTAAGCTATGAGTAGCATGCTTGTTTTGTTTTTTTTTTAAATTAATTTTAAATTAAAATTTTAAATTCATTAATTTTATATGTAAACTGAACGAGTAATTACTAAAATGATTGCTGCAGAAAAATTTTCCATTTATACTAATATTTCAAAAAATAAAGTTATTTAAATGAAAAATAATGAAATAACTTAGTTAAGTCAACTTTTTTATTCTATCAGCAAGTTATTTTAGTAAATTTTTCAATTAAATTGTTATTTTTCACTTCAGCATCTGAAAACTGATCGATAGATGAAAGTTTAATTTAGTAATTAAGTAAATCAGTACTGTTAATTATTATAATCAATGATAATAATATTGTAAGCTAAGATTGATTATTAGTATCTCAAGGAAGTTCCATTGATGCAAAATCGGTTTATGATTATGTATGATGATTTTCCTATAAAATCAATATAATTTCTCTTTTTTTTCTAAAAATCTAAAAATCAGTATAAATTGATTTTCCTAAAAATCAATATGAGTTTATTCAATGTAACTTGTTAAACATAGATTAGCTAGAATATTTGCCGATCTATTTAATTAGTTATGTAAAAAATTATAATAATAATTTATTAAAATAACAAGTAGAAATTGCGATTTATCAAAATAGTTATGCGAAAGATAATTTAAAAAATCGCAATCAATCGATAAAATGAATTATTTCGAAATAACACTATTTAAATAAAAAAAAAAATAAATAAATAATAATCAAAAACTAAAACTCAGTATGGAATATTGTAATGAAGTATGAAAATTTAAATATAATCTATAATTTTTTGAAGCATTCATTTCGTTTGCTTTCTTTCCAAATACTATTTAAATTAAATTTAATTATGCTAATTTATTTAAATATATGTGCTGCGTAAAAATTGAAGCGACCATAAAACAAAATATGAGATAAATAGCAACTATTTTGGCAAAATTGAATAATAAAATGAAATTTTCAAGAATAAATTTCAAAAAGAAGACATTTCCTTCCCATCATTATCTTTCAAATTTAAAGTTTCTTTTTTCTTTTTTTTTCTTCGGGACAAAATTATAAATTACAATGAACTTTTTGAATTCTTTGTTTTAATGAGAATCTTTTACCCGAGGGTATCATTTTTATGAAGGAGAAAAACAAATAATCAAAAAAAAAAAAAAAAAAATTGCTCATTGATGCCTTAAAGCTAACAAGATGTTGCTAATAATAGATAAAATATCGGCTGAAATTTAAACTTTTCATTCTACTATATGAAAAATTTGAAGTTTTTGAAATTTCGAAGAAAAAAACGAATTTGAAGTTTTTGAATTTTTATTAAAAAACATTTAAAATTCGTATATTTTTAGAATTTATGAAAAAAATCCTCCTATAAAGGATATTAAATAATTAATTTAAATTAGGATATAAATATATCATTAACTTTTTGGCATAAATTAATTTAAAGATAGCAAAAAAAAAAAAAAAAAGTTTGAAAATCGTATTATAAAAATTTACCGAGAAAAGTATATAATTTTTCCATTTGATAAGTTAATATTTATTATCTTAAAAATTTCAAATTTGAAATAATAAATTTGAAATTTCTGATACTTGAAAATTATGTTTCAACAAGAAAAATGAAATTTTAGGATGAAATAGAAAGATGATACTTTAAGCTAATTAAATTTAAATTTCAGTTCTAAAAATTAAATAAAAAGTTTTAAATGAAGTCAACTATTTTCTAATCTAAATTATTAGTTATATGCATTATAATAATTTAATTAAAGATCATATTTCTATATATTCCAGTTTTGTTTTTTCAAAAAATTAGTTGAAATCTGAGCAAATTATCTAAAATTATTTACACTAAATTATTTTGATATTTTTATTTTTACTAAATAATTTTAAAGCTATAAGATGAGAAAACTTTTTTATCATTTTAAAATCGGAAGATTTTTGATGTCTAATTCAAATTTTTTAAAATTCCAATTTTCGAACATTTAAAAAATACAATCATCTATCACAGCATTTAATCTCAAATGTCTTCTAATTTTCTTCTTTTTTTTTTTTTTTTTTAACTTTTTTCATTTTCTATTAGAAATTTTATATGATCAAAAGTAAGATAGAAAAAATGGATGGGAAAAATGAAAGATGAGGATATTTTGCTAAATGAAATTTTATGGCCAATTGCTTTTTTGCAATTATTCCGCAAATCTGATAATTAATTTTGATTACTGACAATTAAAATTTCATTACTGATAAACTTTCAGTGCTTCCTAATTTTTTATTTGTTCAAAAAATTTCCACATTTATTTTATACCTGATTAGTAGTGATTAATTTGGGGAAAAAAAAAGAAGACGATCGATAAATCTCTTAATTTATCAAAAGATAAATTTGCATATGAATGATATAATTATTAATTTAGCTAAATATTGCAAATGTTGTAAGAATTTAAACTTTTAGTTTTTATATTACAAAAAATTATAAAATCTAAGCTTAATTATTTTTTAAATTATGAAAAATCCAATCAAGCTTTTTATGCATAATTTTAATCATAAATCTATTAGCTTAATTAAATTTAATTTGTAAACAAAACAAAAATCATAAACTTTAAACTAAAATGTAAATAAGTAGTAAATAAGAAATAATATGAATAAGTTTACAAATATAAATAAGTTTGTTTATTTGTATAAATAAGGTAAAAAAAATAAAAATATTAAATGCAAACATTTTAATTAAAATATAAATAAGTAACAATTAAGAAATTATATAAATAAAATATAAGCACTTGATTAAAATATAAATAATTAACAACTAAATAAGAATAATTCAATAAAAAATAATTTTGATAAAAAAAATAGAACTATGATAATGGAACAATAAATAAGGTAGTTAAATAATAACAAATAATTAACCTAATAAAATAGTATATTATGACATTTCAAAATAAATCAAATTTCAAATTTCCAATGAAGAAAAAAAGAAAAAAAAAAACAAAACGAAGAAATCACAAAATATGTTTTATTTTTAACAATTTTTATTGTTGTCGATTTTTCAACTTTCCAAACATTGATATTTTTATTGCTATAATATCATTATTATTTATTGATGTTTAGAATTTTAAAAATTTGATATATTTGTTTTTAAGCAACTTTTCATGTTATCTTCTCACATTTAAATGATTGATGAATGATAATATGCCAGGAATACACATTTGTACTTATTTTTCTATAGTTTATTCTCATTTTTCAAAATTTTGCATTAAATATTCTTCATAATGATTCAGTTTGTCGAATTGATTTTATGAAATCAATATTTTAACAATATTCGAAATGAACGCATTCATACAGTTTACTTATTGATTGCACTTAAAACTATAAATTTAAAAAAAAAAAAAAAAAATCAAATCATAAATTAAAACTATGCCTTTCTAGGCGTATATTGGTAAAGGTCATATAAAAGGTCAATCTGCATAAAAATCTATGTAAAGATCTTGGCATGAAAAATTTTGTATGAAATGTTTGATATAAATAATGGATCATATAAAAAGTCAATGATCCTGTATGAAAAGCCTAAATAAGAGATTATATGAGAATTGGAATTGAAAACTTTGCATAAAAAGTTTGATATGAAAGGCTTAAAAAATTTTGCTAAAAAAAATATTTAAAAAATGAAACTTTCCAAAAAGATTTAGGCTTTTCAAAAATTTTCATGGAATCTCTTAACTTTGCAACAATTTTAAATCTGATCAAAAATTTTAAATAAAAATAAAAATTGATGTTCAACAAAAATAATTTGATCTATTGCAATTCGTAATATATGAAGCGATTAATGTTACTGTACTATTTCAAATCTTCTCTAAGAAAAATTGATTAAGTAGAGCGTATTTATCAGTATATTTACATATATATGTGATATGATAAAGAAAAAACAATAAAAATTCAACATTAAAAAACTTTTTTCCTAACATTTTTTCAATTTCATATAACCGATACTAATACAATTAATATTATTTGCTTAGTTAATTATAGTAATAAAATAAACAATACATTATTGGAATGAACCGAATGTTGACCCAATTGCTGTTGTTATTAAAATTTGTTGAGCATATCATGAAATTTTGCAATTTTATCGAATCAATTTTTACATATTACTTTGTTTTACTTATTCTATTCGATTTGTTTATTTATTAATTCATTTCTTTTTTTCTTGATGATGATAAATATTTGACACGAATTTATAATACAAATAACAAAAAGAAAAAGATAAAAAAATGTAATTAAAATATATGGAAAAAAATTTTCTGAAAATTGATGCAATAATTTTCGATATTTTTTAATTTTTTGATTTAAAAAAATACAAAAATTGAACAAAAATTATGTCATTTTTTTTTTATGCAATAAAAAAACTGAGCGGAAAAAAAAAAGTAATTATATTCAGTTATTTCACACTATATTATTTCTATTATCTATCTGTCTAATAATATGAATTATTAATTTCTTTCGTTCAAAATCATAATTTTTCTCATTAATTTTTTCTTCGTTTGATTTTTTCTTATAATTGGTGCCAGTTTATATGATGTAACATCGCTTATTAATGTTACACAAAATTTTCTCTTCGAAAATTTCCTATTATTTTTCTCATTCATATCATTTTTGTGAATAGATTTAGTTAACGTAATCTTTTCTTAAATTCATGAAATAATGTATCTTTTAAACTGATTATATGTTATCTAATGTTTCTTTATTTATCTTCTGTAATTGTATAATTATTTTAATCTTTTTATATTACATTATATATTTGAAGCCATATGTTATCAATAATTTTTATGCTTTACGAAAAGTTTCCTAACTTGTTTTATTCATTCTCATTCTTAGATTCATATTTGAAAGAATTGATTTTGGTAAATTAAACAGAATATACTTTAATTTGATCTATTATTAAATGAGTTACATTGGAAATATGATTTATGATAAGAAAATATTTAATTTTCAAACTTGAATTAATAAATTATCCAAGAGAATAGGCTCGTATCAATGAATTCAAATATTCAAAGTTAAATTATTTTGCAAGTCGACGAATCTAAATATTCACATTAAATTACTCTGATGTTATTAAGTTTGAATTTCCAAGTTAATTACGTTGATGCAGAACATTATTTGCGGGCTTTTGCGAATCGGAAAAACATAGGGCATTTAGAAATAGGTACATAAATTTTTTCCAGATTGGGTATTTTTCGCATAATTTTTTTCTTGTTTTCGATTAATTTCTAATGCTTTTATTGTTTTCAAATTTTTTGCGTTGCATTTTAATTAAATTAGAAATTTTTAATTTTCTTCAATAATGCGACAATCAAAACTAGATACTCTAATTTTGCAACATCGAAATCTTTGTTTTCATAATCAAACTCAAAATCTGGTTCATTCCCACAGCGCCAATTTTACTTACCAAAAATTGCCTATTTGGAGCACACATTCAATGTCTATGCTTCATTCAAGCAAACAAAATATCATATTCATTTGAAAGTTTGGGAACAGATTGAAAACTTTTCATCCCACAATTCCTCCATTCAAATGCTTTATCGAATATAGCAGCTTTATTATCTATTCCAGCTATTCGGAGGGAAAATTCAGAAAGAATCGACTACTAGATAGTTCGATTAGTCTTTTGTTCAAAATCAAACTTATCGTGAGAATTGCTTCGAATCACCGAACCCTTTTGTCTTGCTTCATTCATCGTTTCAGAATTTCATGAAATTTTCTCAATCAAAATTTTGAATGAATAATAAAATTTCGATAAATACAGCAGGAAAAAATTTTCGATAATATTAAAAGACTTCTATAATATTAACTTCAAAGTTAAAGGTTATCAATATAATTTTTGAATTATAAAAATTGTTGAAAATAAAAATAAATTAACAAACGTCTCTTCTTTATCGATGAACTCAACAATTTTAATAATTTATCTTAATTTATACTATTTCTTTATCCATTTAATGCTTGCATTTTTATCATTTCTATCATACAATCTGAAATTAATCAGATATATAATGTAATTTATTTGCTATAATTATTCAAAATCATAATACTTTTTCATGTTCTTTTCTCCATTTTCAGTAAATAAATCAAGAGTTGTGGCTAATCAATTAAATAAATAAATAATTGTATTTGATTATAGAAATGTAAAATTCTAGGATGAATACATTTTCGATATGAAGTATAAAATTCCAAATTAAATTTCATTGTTTAGTTCTAAATTCCATATCTTTATACCAAAAAGGAATTTATTTTAAAAATCCACAACATGAGATTGCTTCATTTTTTACTTTTTTTTTTTTACAGGAAGTGATAAATGTTTTCAGAATGGAATATTATTTCAACTGTAATTATAATATTTGTCCCAGTTATTTCTTTTGATTCAATTGATAATATTTTTGATTACGCTGATGTTAACGATAATGATGTTTTTTCTGAATTACAACAAATTAATATTACAAATAATTCTCATCCTTCACATCATACTACTACTACTATAACTACTACGATTAAAATCGTTAATGATCGAATAAAATTCGTTAAAAATACGACAAGTCGTAATTCTATAACGCCATCGTTACAATCAATTTCAAACAATGACGTTACACGACAAATCAAAAAAGTACGAAATATTTTATAATTAATATTTTATCAAATAATATTTTCCAATTTTTATAAAAATTGAAAATATGAATGAAATCTTTGAATTTTTTCAATTTTGTAATAATAAATAGATTTAATAATTGATATTTTGCAAAATAATTCTTGCAATTTTTATAATAATTTGAAAATATATATATATATATGAATTATTTGAATTTTTCAAATTGTAACAGCAAAAATTTGTTATTAAATTTTATTAATTTCAAAAACAGGTGTTAACAATTCGAACCAATAAACGAAATGTGATTACTGTAAATCGAAATTTGTCAAAAATGTGTCAAAATGTCATGGCTATTTGCAATGATGAAGCAAAATCATTGATGATTCCAATATGCGATAATATGAATCAAACACATCAGAATCCTTGTTTATTTGCTATCTTTAATTGTAAACATTTAAGTTTACAAAATGCTCATTCAAGAATTTTGGTACATATTGGATCATGTAATATACGATCACCCAGATTTACATTTGAAGAAGAGGTAAAATTTTATCCACCACTGAGATTGATAATTTCATCATATTAATTAGAGAGAAAAAAAAATGAAATTGAAAAATTTTTCCAAATTTTAAAATTAAATTTTTTAAAGTTTAAAATTCAGTGTAAATATTGGAAAAATGTGCATTCATTTAATTGTTAATTAATAATCAATAGATCGGAAAGAAAAAAATTATCACATTTCTCAAACTGATACTAAAATAATTATCAATTTTGATTAGGCATAAATTCTAACAACTTTTTTGTTTTACTTTATGCAAAATTTTTTTTTTTCTGCTTGAATGATTATTATTTTAATAAAATTTCAATTCGCAATGCAAAGAAATAGAAAGAGCAATAAATTTAATGTAAATAAAATTGAAATTTTGAAAAATTGGAAAAAAGAAATTCGAAATGCATAATTTATGTTGAGAAAATATATAATTATTTTTTCTTATTTTAAATATTGACATTGATAAAATTGCATAATTCTTTTTTTCTTTTTTCTTTTTTTTGTTATTTTCAATATTGAAGTTTGAAAATTTTGAAATTATGAATTTTGATTTCTGAAGATGTAAATATGTTTATCGGTTTATCATTAAAACTGATTATATAAAATTCAAATATTTCCATTTTAAATTCAAAAATTAGATATGGAGCGTTGCAAACGATATAAAGAGTTGCTTATACTTTATTTGACTAATTTCGATAGATTTTTATTAGAAGATCATATCTATGATTTATCATATATCGTAATTAAAAAATTTTACCTGCAAACCGGTTGATTAGTGTTAATGATTTGATAAATTCAAATTGTCCAATATAAATCAATCAGTCTAATTTCTAGATCTGACATACAATTTTAGACTTTTCAGATATTTCTGATCTTAATTAATTGGCTGATAATATTGAAAGCTGTTTGTTGACTATGGCAAATTTTGCAAGTGTTTGAATTTTAATTCTATTTAATAAAAGATTGTTTCTTAAATATTCCGCAACAATTCTTTCACATATTTCAGGTTTGTCCTACAAAATGTTCAGAAAAAATTCGACCCGTATGTGATACTAAACAACAAACATATCGAAATTTGTGCACATTTCAAAAATATAATTGTTTAGAAAGAAAGAATGTAAGTTAATAAATAATTGATAGTTTGAAAATTTAATCCTTAGCATGTTTATCAAATATTTGATAAAATGTTAAGAGTGATAAAAGAAAATTTTATAAAAATGTTGGGAGTGATAAAAGAAATTTATCTATTGATATCAATAAAAATTAATTTATATAGAGATTGTTGTTATCAATCGATGAAATTCCTTATTGCTCATAATAATTTATAAAATTTTTATCATATTTAATTCAATATTGATGTTAATTATTATTTCAACTTGAAACTTTTTTCTTATTATGAAATTATATCATACAATTGGTCGAAAAAAATTTGTCACCATAAATTTATTTATCATGATTATCATATTATCTCAGTAATTTAGAAAAATTACAAAAATTATTTTATATGGAATTATTGATTTGAAAATTTTAATTTGGAATCTCTTTTTTTTTTTTTTAAATTAATTTAAAATGATTCAAAATTTTAAGAATGAAACCAATGCTTCTTTCTTGTATTCTTTAATGGCTTGTAATCAAACGCATCAATTAACATCAATTAATGAACAAAGTGAAAATTCTATGATCGATGTATGATTTTTTTTTTTTAGATTTATTTCAATTATTTCATTTCCAAAAACTATGGATGAATTGTTCGCAAAGGCATAATTATAAATAAATTGATTAATTATAAAATCTACTTTTTTTATTATCATGATTGGAAGATACGTTAACTATGCATTTCATTCGCTAAACATTTAGAATCAAATTGAATGTCCAAAGTCTAAAAGTTGTCATAGCTTACGACGACCTGTATGCGACAGTAATGGTCGCTGGCATCGGTTGGTTTTTTTTTTTTTTACTAAATTTATAAGCTGAAAAATTTTCCTAATTTTAAATGAAAAATTTTTTTTACATTGAAATAATTGTTAAAATTAAGTTTTCTTAATTATTTATAGAAATCAATGTACTTTTTTACGGGCACAATGCATCGCTGCACAACGTGGACAACATCTATCATTAGCTGATACAAAATTATGTTCTACCAATAGTCAAAAAAAAGAAGCGAAAAAAGGTCAAAATTCAAAAAAAAAAAAATGATTTTCAATAATTGTATTAAAAAAAAAGTAGAAAAAATGAATTTGAATGATAAGTTGAAAAAAAAAATCGAATTGATAAATTGTGTAAATTTTCTAATGCAAAATTCTAATTTTTAATTTTATAAAATAAATTTCGGAAAAGTTTTTTTTTTTGTTTTTTTATTGAAGCAGAGACAAATCTAGGTGAGAAAAGTTTTATTGATTGGCGAAAGATTGATTCTTCGTTTTTGTTATAAGATTTGCATAAAGTCAGATAATATCACGATTGGCATTGATCGCTTGATTAAAAGTAGAAATAAATTAGATATAAGTAAATTGGATTGATCGAGAATATTGATTGTTAAGTGAATCAAATTGATTGATTGATTGATTGATTGCGTAACCAGTGAATAATATTGAGTAATTAATGATCTTGTGTAATTACTGATATTGATTACTTACTGATCTTGTGTAGGTACAGATCGGTGACTGCTAAAAGCTACTTTTTTTTTATCGATAATCCTTGGTATTGTAGTAGGCGATGACTTACAACATCTTTTACAAAAGATTTGGTTATCAGGACAAAAGATAAGAGATAGACAATGCTTACAATTTTAAACAATGCACACAAGCTTTAATCCTTACAACATTCCAGGCAATTAACATGATTTGCGACAAAATTTTAAATAATGCACGTAAGCTTTAGCAGATCAGAT
Source organism: Onchocerca lupi (assembly GCA_028564675.1). Lineage (NCBI taxonomy): Eukaryota > Metazoa > Nematoda > Chromadorea > Rhabditida > Onchocercidae > Onchocerca > Onchocerca lupi. Next base: position 13,318 of record JAOVVO010000732.1, on the reverse strand, counting down.
GATGAGAGAACAAAGATCAAAGAATGAGAGATATGGATAAATGATTCATTTAACTGCGAAATATTACAATTTTCTAATAATATGAATCTTTTTTTTTTTTTTTTTCGTTTATTTAAATAAAAATTTTATATTAAAGAAACTTCTCACGTTTAGTTTCTGCATCACAACGTTGTTATCGTCGTTGTCCTGAGAATTTAACATATGAACCGATATGTACAACAACTTTTGTAACTTATCCTAATCGATGTTTATTTTTAAATGCAAAATGTCGAGATAAAAATTTGGAACAACTCTATTATGGTTAGTATAATTAATATAACTTTTTTTTTTTTAGAAAATACTCTATAATATTTCAATATTATTTATAAAAAATATAGTATGGAAATAATAATATGCAAAAAAGTTAATTTTTTTTTTAGTAATTTTTTATTAATATTAATTATTAATACTTTAGTGAGATTAATTATCGTTTTTTATGTTTTATCTTTATCTTATTAAATTTTTTAAATTTTTAGCTTACTTTTACTAATACTAAATTTTTTCTTAATATTATTTTTTTCACTTTTTTTTCTTCTTTTTTTGAGTAAATTAATTAATTGCGAAATATTTTACGAATGTATAGGTGAATGTCGCGATTGTTTTACTTCAAATTGTAATGAAACAATTGGTGAAGATGAACCGGATTCTAATTTTGTTTGCGATCAAGCTGGACAAACGAAACGAAAATGTGAATTTGAATTGTTACGATGTATTTATGAACGAAAATTTGGTTACAATATTACCGCTGCATATGTTAATTTTTTAACTTTTCTTTATTTTTTTTTTTTCAAATATATAATTGATTGTCCATATTATATTTTTACAAAACATTTGCGACAGGCTGAGATACAGAAACGGCAAAAAAAAAAAAGTATCAAAATATTTATAAAATTATGCATAATTAAGATTCAAATAATTTATCTGTTGTTAATAATTATTGAATGAAATAATTCGAAATTCACTTCAATTGTTAAAATTAAGAAAAAAAAAGAAAAACAATAAGCAAATTTTTCAATTGAATTAAAAAGTCAAAAAATTAGAAAATAAGCAATTGCAAATTTGGGAAGAATTTTTAAATGGAATTTAAATAAACAATTAATTCAATAATATGATGAATGAAAGAAAATATGCAAATATTACAATTAATTACTAAAAATATTGGAAATAAATAATAATTAATTGAATATTTAGTAATAACGAAATCTCGATTAATAATTAAATTTACAAGCAATATCGGTTTTATTTTCCTTAAACTTTTATTTATTTTTTTTTTTAAAATAATTGTTAATTTAGTAAGTGATTTTTATTTTTTTGAGTAATAAATTTTGAATTAACTAAACTATTAGCTTTCGCAACGAATTGTTTTTTTTTTTTATGCAATAAATTTATAATAATTACAAGTGATATCTTTAAATTTATTTTGTATACTTCTTCAATATTATAAATAAATCAAACGATAAATCAGTCGTTAAAATTTCTAACAAAAATAAATTCAATTAATTAATTAATATGAATATATTAATTGAAGAAAAAAAAAAGTTTTCACGTGAAATTTTTCCAGATTGGTCGATGTTGTCCAACTCAAGATACATGCGATCAATCACTTGATAATGATAATAAATCAAAAGGACCAGTTTGCGATTCGCAGAATGTCACACATTTAAGTCGTTGTCATTTCGAGGTTTCATGATAATTTGTTAATTTATTTCAATTAAAAATGATTGAAACTGATTGAAACTTTTTTATACTAAAAAAAAAAAATGTATATTTTTGAAATAAATTTATGGAAATTTATGAATTTTAAGTTTAATCCGATGATATTTTATATAATACTATTGATAAGAAGCGGTTTTTGTACTATTTTTTTTTTTTTTTTGATAAATATTAATAATTTTTGTTTGAAATTTTTGAGAAATTTCAATAGATGAAATATTTTGTTTCATAAATTTGTAAGTGAAATTTAAAATTTTAATTCTATCGTATCATATAAATAATTTCATTGCTTAGAGAATAATTTTTGCTTCTTTCTTTTTTTTTTTTTTTTTGACAAATATAAAAAATTTTTGTTTGAAATTTTTAAAAAATTTAAATATAAAAATAATTTTAAGATGCATAAATGTCGAGCAGAAAAAATTCAACATCTTAAAATAACATTATTAAATGAAAATGGTAGTTGTTCTTTTACGACATCTACCGAAGAAGTTCAAAAATTACCGACAGGTATCATTATAATTATCATTTATCAAATTAAAAATTTATCAGAATGATAAATTGAATATTTTGCATATTTGTTAGATTAGGATAAAGGAAAAGTTATGTGATATTTGATGAAAATTTTAGATTTAATAATTATTAATTGTTATCAAATTAATTTAAAAAAAAATTGTTCAAATTTTAAATTAATTATTAAATTTAGTATTCAAAAAAGTTATAGAAATAAATGAAGCAATGAATTGTAATAATATGATTGAATGTGATAAACATTATGAACCAATTTGTGGTACGGATGGTATTACATATGTTAATCAATGTCGTTTTATTAAAGCACGATGTCATGATAAGTTTGTTCTTCTTATCAATTTTATCATTTCATTAAAAAAGTTAAAATTAAACAGAGCAAAAATTTTAATTAACAGAAAATAATGAATAAGTAAGAATTTTGTATTTATTCAACTTTTCAACGAAATCAATATTTTTTTTTTTTTTTTTTTTTGTAATTTGCATAAAATATTTCATAGAAAATTATATCTTTCCTATAATAATATATTTAAATTTATTTGTTTTTTTGCTTAATTAATAAAGTGAAAAAAAAATTTAGAATATTTATATTTTAATGATATATGAATAAATATTTGGAAATTTTTCTAAAATAAATTTGATATTTGTTAACTTAATTTATTGATTACGTAAAATTTAATAATTATCGAATTATATTTATAAAATTATTTTCAGAACATTGTTAATAGCATATCATGGTGAATGTTGTATAAATCGATGTGAACAACATTGGTCACCTGTATGCGATAATCATAATATTACTCATTTGGTAATAAATTATACAAATAATTCAAAACTTAAATCAATATTTAATTTTTTTTTTCTTTTTTAAATTACTGATTGATAAATATTTTAATTTTATTATTTTTGCAGAATTTATGCATTTTTAATGTGCAAAATTGCATTGCTAAACGACGTAATAACCAATCATTAAGTATTGTTAGCATGTTTGCATGTCCTGATGATGCATGCAACATGCATTGCAAACCAAATGATTATCAACCTGTTTGCGCTTCAAATGGTTATTTAAAAATTTTTTTTTTTTTGAATAAAATTTATATTTTGTAAACGAAAAAAGAAAAAAAAAGGAAAAATAAATTTTTCTCAATATTTTATTGTTTACTTGAAAATAAAAATTGAATAAATTTTTCAAATATTTTTGCATTATTTGCTAAAAAGAAAATCGAATATTTTAATCGGATTATTATTATTTTATTTGCTTAATAATTAAACAAATAAACTTTTTCCAATATTTTATTGTCACATAAAAAAAAAAAAAAGGAAAAAAGGAAAAAATCAAAAATATCACATAGAATAAAGCAAAAATAATGTTCTCTCTCTCTTTTTTTTTTTTCATTTTTTATTTTTATTATATTGAATTGATATGAAAATATCGAATAAAAAAGATAATAATTTCATAATTTTTAATCAAAAAAATATTGAAAGATAGAAAATATTGATTTTTCATTTTATTGATAAACAATAAACATTGATTGATTTTTTAATTTGTTTACTTTCTATTTGATTTAAAATTTAAATTAATCATATCATTGATAATTATTTAATAGGCATAACATATCAAAATGAATGTGAATTAAACAGTGTAATATGTGGACTTAATAAACAATACAATCAATGGAATTTAATAAGAAATGATGAAACAAAATTGGAACTTGATTATAGAGGTTTGAGCAAATTTACTTTTTTTTGCTTTTTTTAAATTTAATCCAGATTAAATTGATTGAAGGTATTGATGATTTTCATGAAAAATTCAGAAAATTCAAAAATAAATATAATCAAATATTCTAGTTAATATTATTTGAAATTTTTATCAAGAAATGAATTTCAGACATTGAAAATTGTAACATTTGATGATTTAATATTATTAATATTTTATGAATATTTTAAAATTCTTGGTATAACTTATTAATGGATTATTCAGTAAGTATAATTTCGGCATTTTTACCAAGAAAAGATAAAAATTTTAAAAAGTTTAATTTTCAATATTTTTTAATGAAATTTTTAGGAGTATGCTGTGATGAAATTACTGCAAAATGTGATAACAATGATAATTTATCACCAATATGTGATAGCGAAGGACATACACATAATAATATATGTGAATATGAACGAATGGCATGCCTTTCACGAAAACGTTTTCGAACAAATTTAACAATTCGTTATTGGGGTGAATGTTGTTTGAATAATTGTCAACATGAAACAAACAAAATGTCACTTTGTGATGATAAACAAACAACTCATGATAGCTGGTGTAAATTTAGGTAATTAATTTTAACTTAATTTTAACTTAAATTCTTTGATTTGTTTTTGAATTACGAAATTAACAAATTAAATCATCAGAAATATTTAATATCAATCAATTTCATTTGAATTTTTCATAATATTCATCATATGCTAAATATTGAACTTTTTTTTTTTTTTTTCAACTTATTAATCTCTAAAATTAATCTTCATAATTGCTTAATTAAAATTTCAAAAAATGTTAAAATTCAATAAATCAATTCATTATAAATACTTATACTTATTTTATATAATGCTTTTAATTATTGCAATTTATATTAAAAATAATTGAAATATTTGATTTTCTAAATAATTTTTTTTTTGCGTAGATTTTACGAAATTTTAATTGCGAAACTTAATTAATCTATAAAAATTAATTAATTTTATAGATTGGCACAATGTGAATCACATCGTCTTTATAATCGTACACTTCAAGTTGCATATATGGGTGATTGTTGTACAATTTTACGTACCGAAAATTGCCTTAATACCGGGCCTATTTGTGATACTGATACTGTAACACATCGTGATTTGTGTACTTTTCGGCACAAACAATGCATAATGAATCGTACACAACATAAATTAATTAAGATAGCTTATTATGGTAAGTTATTTATGTACAAGAAAAAAAAAAAGGTATAATATCACGTTAAAAAATACATTATTTATGTATAAGGTATTGGTTACAGTATCTATTTATTTATTACAGTATCTAGATATATCCATGAATTACGATATCTGCTTATCTATTACGACATCCATATATGTATGATGTCTGCAGACTACGATATTTAAATATTATTCATAAATTACGATATCTGAATATCTATTACGAAATCTATATATTACGATATTTCTACATAAAAATTGCGATATCTATATATAATAATATATTATTTATAACTGACGCTATCTGTATATCTATTACGATATCTATATAGCATGATACCTATATATTATCTATCAATTACGATATTTATATATACACAAATTACGGTATCTATATATCATCTATAAATTACGATATCTTTATATATTTTTCTAAATATGTATCAATTGCTTGAATATAAAAAAACATATAATATCACATTAAGAAATATATTATTTGTATGTAAGATATAATTATTATATCTATTAATATTTGTTATTTATTAATGTATATATTATTTATTTAAATACATTAATATCTATTATTTATTTAATTTATTAATATCTGTTATATAATTTATTAATATCCATTATTTGTTTGATTTATTAATATTCATTATTTATTTAAGTACAAAAAAAAAAAATAATATAACGTTAAAGAATACGTTATTTGCGTATTAAAATAAATTATCCACATATCTATTAATTTGTATTATTTATTTAAATACATTATTATATATTTATTCTAATATCTATAGCCCAATTATTTACTCAAAAATCGCATGACAGATAACTTAAGTACGTTACATTATACTTATTTCATTTTATAAAAAAGTTATAATAGCATGTTAACGAATATATTGTTTCTATATAAGACATAAATTATTATTTACGATTATTTACGAATTACTTACGCAAAATTATTTACAATTAATCAAGCAAAATCGCAAAATGACTAGTAACAAATGACTTAGTTAAAAGCTACATTATACTTAATTCATTTTTTTTAAAAAAACTATAATATCATATTAAAGTATAAATTATTTGTATAATGGATATAAATTATTGATATCCATGCATCTATTAATATCGATATTATTGGTATTTAGAAGATATAAATTATTTCTATATTTATTAATTTTTTTTCTTAAATATATTTTTATGTTTATAAATTTTTTAATTTCTATTATTAATTTAATTACAATATTTATCTATCTTTTTTATTTTTAATATCTGATAAATCAATTATTCATGCAAAATTTCTTCGTTTAACAAACAACTTAAACACATTATCATTAAATTTTGTTTCATTTTATGAAAAAAAAAAAAAAAAAAAAATTTTTGAAAAATTTTTTCGGTGAATGTTGCTCGATTGATATTAATTGTAATAATGATTGGCAACCAATATGTGATCAATATGGAACAATGTATCCTAATCGATGTTATTTTGATGCAAAAAAATGTTTTCTTGAAAAAACGTTCGTTTTTAAAAATAAAAAAAAAAATTTTTTTTTTTGTAATATGTTTTTTTTCTTTTTAATTTTAAATTTAAAAATTTTCAACATTTAAATTTATAAAATTAATTAATATATAATCAACAAATGTATTTATTTTTAATAATTTTAGAAATAATGTAACGCTATTATTGGCTAAATGTAAACGAAATGTCAAATCGGAATTTTTTCACACCACATTGCATAATGATACATCAACTTTAATGATAGTATTATGATGAACTTTTTTTTTTTTTTTTAATTAAAATAATCAACACTTAGTTTACATTGAATTATTGGAAATATTTTTAATTTCGTTATTTTTAATTTGAATTATTTAAATTATTTAATGGAAAATTAATTTATTCTATTATTCACTATTGTTTTCAATACTTAGTTCGCATTGAATTATTAGAAATATTTTTAATTTCGTTATTTTTAATTTAAATTATTTAATGGAAAATTAATTTATTCTATTATTCATTATTGTTTGAACTTTTTGTTTTGTTTTGAAAAAATAAATGTTTGCTTTAATGCATTCTTGAAAATATTTTCTAATATATAAATTTCATTAAAAAATTTTTTTTTATTTAGGAAGTAATTTTCTATTCATTATTATTTTCAATATTTTAATTATGTTTATCATTCCCCGTTTTTCATTCATTTTGAACTTTTTTGGATTTTAAATTTTATCATTTCCGCATATTTTTTTTTTTTTAATGAACATATTATTTAAAAATAAAATGAATTGAATGGAAAAAAACGGAAATAATAAACAAATAGAAAAATATTCATTTCTTAAATTAATAAATTTTCTTGTTTTCTAACGAATCTATTTTGTTTTTCAAACATTTTCTTTCTCTAGAAAAAATTTTTCCATTGATCATCACTAGCATTTTTTTTTTTTTTTAAATCAAAACATTTTAATTCAAGCTGAATTAATTAATTAATTTATTTTTTAATATTTGACTGCAATTGATTTGTCTGATTATTCAATATTTATAGTTTTTTTTTTTTTTTTGTTGCAAAAATTTCGCAAAATTTTCCGAATTCCAAAAAAAAAAAAGGAAATATCTGATGCGATTTTGAATATGATTCTATAAAATAGTAATTTAGAATTTGAAAAAAAAAAAAAAAAATCCAAGTTGCAAAAATTTCAAAACAAATAGTGTACAGTAGTAATCTTGAAATTAAAAAATTATGATAACTGATTAACTTTTGAATAATTTTTTTACTAATTTTAGATCATATTTATAAATATTTTTAAATATAATACATTCTAACATTATTATCTAATCTTATTAAATTTTTCATTTCATATTTTTTCGAAATTGTATTATTATAACAAACTAATGAAAAATGAAATTTATGCAATGATTTTTTTTTTTTTTTTTGAAATTTAAGGATTAAAAATGAATTCAAATGAATTTATTAAATATAATTTCTCAAATTTAAACTTCAACATCTTTCTTCCGAAAATCTATAAATTGTCTAATCATTGTTTTTGAAAATCAATGTAATTATTTGTCTTTTTGAATAATGATTCATTTCCTTTATCAATAAAGTTCTACTTTTTTTTTTTTTTTTTTTTTGATATGTTAAGCCGCTTGAGATGATATAAAGCTTGATGATTCGTTTCCTGTAATCAGTAAGATTTTATTCTTTTGATATGATAAGCTGCTTAAAATGACTTGAAACTACTGATATATTTATTATCAAGGAAAAAAGTTGCATAAAACGAAGAAAATGAAAGGTTGATTAATATGATTTGATAAAAGACAAAAGGAAAAAGTTTTCTTGATATAACAAACTTTTTTTACATATCATTTAAGATAGATGTTATTTGATAAGAGAGAAAATAAAGGAAAAAAAAAATTAAATTTTTCAATGATTATTTAATGAACAGATAAGATTTTGTTAACATATAATATTTCTTGCTATTAAAATTATGTCAAAAATTTATGAATTTATGTCAAAAATTTATTTATAAAATGGGAAAAGAAAAAAATCTTTGAATTTTTGTCCATAAAATATTTTATATTTCATTTTAATATTCATCAATTCACATCATTTATTATCGATAATAAAATATTTTGTATCAAAATATTTGATATTCAGCAATTTATATCAATTACAATCAATAAAAAAAAGAAATAATTTATATTGAAATATTTTTTATTTTCATCAATTCAAATCATTTATAATCGATAAAAATTTAGTAAAAATTCAAACAATTGATAAATTGATTACTTGATCAATGAATATTTTGCATAAGTTATAAATTTTTCTGATTAAGTATTATAATTTGTAACATTATGTAATGTAAATCATTCTTGGCTTATTTTAATTTTTTTTTAATTAAATACTTTTAATGTTTTTCTAATCTTTATTTCCTTTTCTTTTACTGATAATTTAGTCAAGATTTTAAATAGAATAATTAGCAAAAAAAAAAAAAATTTACTGATTATATATCTGCTTCAAATTTTAAATTTAAATTTCAAATCTTATTATTACTAATATAAAATAATATAAAATATACTAAAATATTAAAAGCATCTCGAGCAAAATTCATATGATAATTAAACAAATTCAAATATGAAATAATATATTTATTAGTAGCAATGATATATCTATTAATTGAATTACTCAAATGTTATGCAAAAAGAAAATTTATGACCTTCATAAACAATGATGATGACGTAAATTGATTAATTGTTAATTTATCATTTAATTAAATTTATCACTTATTTAAGTGATGACGTGAATAAATTAATTGTTAATTTATCATTTAATTAAATTTGTCAAGTATTATCTCTGCATTCTTTACATCTTTCCTAAATGGGCCAAACTCAAATATTATTCTTGAGGTCAAATTCAATTATGAAATATAAATACCTTAAAAATATGTTTATTTAATTATCTAAAAGGTCAATGATTAATAATCTTAAAGTCAAAATTAGTACTGAAATGTAAACGCTACAATTATAGCTAGATAGATGATTATGCTTAATAATCTTGAGGACAAATTCAATGATGAAATGTAAATGTTTTTGCTAGTGTGCTAACAATTAAATGATAAAAGGTTACGTTGTTAAAAGGTTTTAATTAAATGCTAAAAAATTATGCTCAGTTTTGCGATCAAAAATAAAAATCATCTTAGTTTTGCGATCAAAAATAAAAATCATCTTAGTTTTGCGATCAAAAATAAAAATCATGCTTAGTTTTGCGACCAATTGCAAAAATATAAATGCTATAAGTATGCTAGCTAAGCTAACATCTCAAACTTCTTTCAGCTTTCACAACTCGTTCGACCTCTTGCATATTTCATCTCGCTTTTATTAACCTCTGTGCTTTTCAAGTTTAGAACTGCTAGAGTTCGATGAACTGATAAGATAAGCTATCGATTGATGATATCTGGCTCTCTATTATCATCCTCTTTCCGCCTCTCTCAATTCCTCGACCGCCTGTTGTTTCGTTTGTCCTGCAGCAATTTCATCCTTCATCAACCAACCTCCTTCCTTTCTGCAATCAACACGAAAACCTCACTTACAATTCCATCCTAACCGATTGATTTGTTTGCTGCTTGTTGATTACTAGGCTTCATGGCCATATCTTTTCCTTTTTTCCCAAGTCTTTACTCTTTGGCCTAGGATAACCATCCTTTTAGCTTTCATTTCCAATAATTTGTGATATATTTTCCCTTTTTTTTTCCTTTTCAATTCCTATTTTTCATTTCAATTATTGCTATTAATTTCATCAACAACCTTCCACATTAATTCACATTTATTTAATTTAATTTCATCATTGCATTAAAAATTGATCAATTAATGGTAAACCAATAAAATATAAACCATACAATTTATGTAAAATTGTTTTTGAGAAAAAAAACAATTTTACATAAATTGTATGTTTATATTTTAATTTACTTCATTTCATTTCCAGTTTTCTTTTTTTTTTCAGTTTCTATTTTTCATTTCAATTATTATTAACTAGTTGGAATTTATAGAAATAAAAATATAAGTTAATCTATACAAATAAAAATGCAAGTGCTCGTTTGTTCAAAATCTTAAATCTTGAAAGTTCCCATCTATTGCTTTGAGATATAACGTTGCATTCGAATACGTTCATTTTTTTTAATGTACTTTTCTTTTACAGCTATTTTTGCAGAAAGTAGGCGTGGTCAGTGGATTAAATCCGCTCACTTATTTTTATCAATCACAGATTGATAAGTAAAAAAAAGTTATAGATATATGAATGCAGAAACACGTGCCTATTCGAATGCAACGTTGCATCAAAATTTCAAATTAATCGATGAACAATTTGAAATTTTGTGTCAAAATGAACAATTAATATTTACATTTTTTTATTTATATAAATTTTCATTACAATTTGATTTCATTGGCAATCTTCCACATCAATTTATATTTATTTAATTAATCTCACTAGGTAGGACTGGTCTATCTGTCCGTTTGGGAGAGTATTCTTTCTAAAAAAAATTGCGCTAAAAGCCAAATGAATCAATGGAAAAATAATTTTGTATTAAATTCTATTTTTTGCTTGCAATTTTATTTCATTTCCAATTTTCCTTTCTTTTAATTTGTATTTTTTTTTAAATTTCATCGTATTTTATTTCGCATTCCGTCTAATTTATATTCATTTAATTATCATTAAATGAATACAAATTAAGCAGAATGTGAAGTAAAATATTCATTTTTAATAAGTTTGAAAAAAAATTTATTTCATGAAATGAATATAAATTAGATAGAATGTGGAATAAAATAAAATGAAACTAATATGAAGAAAGAAAAAAAAATATAAATTAAAAGAAATGAAAACTTTATTATTCGTTTAATGTAGCATTAAATAATTAATCGGCCAATGAAAAATAATTTTGTGCATTTGTTTTAATTTTATTTTAATTCAGCAATTATAATTTAATTTGTTAAGTAATATAATTTTTAAATAATTTGCTCAGTTTTATTTAAATTTAACTATTCAATTAAATGATAATATAAGGAAGGAATAAACTGAGATAAATAATTTGATAGCAATGATTATTGTCAAATGCAATGATTTATCGAATTATCTATGTAATATTATAGAAGGTAGTAATAATTTCAATATTTCATTTAAATTTAGTCCACTTTAGTTTAAATGAATTTCATCTAAATTCGTTTAATTTGATCAGCTAACTTTATTCAATTCCATTTAATTTGATCAAGCCTTATTAAGTTCCATTTAATTTGATCATGCTCTATTCATTTCCGTTTAATTTAATCAAAATTTTATTCATTTTCTTTTAATTGATTTCAATCTATCATATCATTACTTCAAATGAATCGATATTTATAATCTATTAAAATTTCAATTCATTCATATTTTGTAACAAAAATATTCAGCAACAATAATAATTTGATGAAATATTGATAATATTCGTCCATAATTGCTTGTTTTTCTTTGTTTTGCATTGTGTAAAATTCAAGTTTTTAACCGGAAATATTGACGAAAAATTACGAACATATAATTGGGATACGTTAATTATCCTATCGTTTTATTTTCATCTTTCTAGATATCACTTTTCCTTTTTTATTTGATTCTCTTTAATTGATTAAAATTGATTATTTATATTTATTTCTTCATATTTTCATTCTTTTCTTTTTTCCTCCACCTTTTTCTCTCTTTTTTTCTCTCATTTGATTATTGTTTTATTGTTCATTGGAACGAAAACGAATGCCTTTTTTTTTTTTTTTTTTTTCTGATGTAATTTAATCTTTTAGATTGAAATAATTATCATTTTTTCAAAGTTCATTTCTTTCTATGTGATTGATTGTGTATTTTTTCAATTTCGAATTTGTTTACTTCTAATTTTAAATTAAACTTCTTCACTTATATTTGTTGTGGAAAATGATACTTTTGGCGGAAAATTATTTTTTGATAATTCATTTGTTGTTTGTTAATTAAACATTGCTTCTTCTTCTTCTTGCTATTATGACTTGGCTAAGATCAGCACTAGGCTTTATTAGATTTATTTGATAATATACAAAAAATATCGCGCTTATATAATGATAAGGATTAAATTAAAACATCTAATACATAATCGAAAATATTAATAATAGTTGTTTGAATGCTTACTACATTGTCATACATTTCTTTTCAAATCACCGTTCATGTTATTTACCATCGAAATCGTTTTTGAAATCGGATTGGAACTGAACTGAACTGAACTGTCGCTAATACTTATCATGAAGATGTGATTTGGTTAATTCGAAAAATCACTTTTTATACGAATAATCTTTGATCTTAGTAGTAGTGAATACAAGCTTACAGGTTATATGTTAATCATACAAAAAATTGGTGGAACTGAACTGAACTGTCGCTAATACTAATCATGAAGATGTGATTTGGTTAATTCGAAAGATCACTTTTTATACGGATAATCTTTGATCTTAGTAGTAGTGAATACAAGCTTACAGGTTATATGTTAATCATACAAAAAATTGGTGGAACTGAACTGAACTGTCGCTAATACTAATCATGAAGATGTGATTTGGTTAATTCGA
>JAOVVO010000731.1:0-39886 GCA_028564675.1 Onchocerca lupi | reverse complement strand
ATATATATATTGAAAATCTCATAAAAATTATAACATTTCATAATATTTTTGCGGAAACATCCTAATTTGTGAATTTTTTTCCTTAATTTTATGTTTTCGCATATGAAAAAGCAGCAACGATAACATTCCTTACTTTTTTCAGGAAAATTATGACAGATACACACTTCTTTCAAATTAAAATTTACCCAGTTAAGACCGAAAAATCATGTCAAAATTTCGGAAGAAAAAATTTTTGAAAAACAAATTCCTTCAAAGGATTCCTTGCTGAATTAGTAATCCATTTCGCGATGTCGATCTTTGCAGTACCTGTTGCATTAATCTAATTTCACATATTGGATATTTCTTTCAGGATTCAAACAAAAAACCGAAATTTCAGATTTTATTTGCAATAAGAAATAAACAATAAAACTGTTTCACGATTTATGAAATTAAGGCTCATATGAATAAGCGATTAGTTATATAATGACTCCTCTTGTTTTGAAGCAAAATTAATAGTAATCATTTCTCTCTCACCTTCACTTGTCTCTTTTTCTTTCCTTGAGTGATCATTTCTTCCATCATCTTTCGTAGTTTCCATAATTAATGTTGAATTAATTTCTATCTGATGATAACTACGTTATGCCATATTTTCAGTCTCATTTTTACTGAAATTTGAAATCTATTCCTTATTAGTATGCTTTTAATGTTGCTTAAATCGGGATCCTATCAAAGCAAATTCATATAGTCTCCAATTAATGAATGACATTATCAGTAAGGAAATGACACAATGAAACGAGTCTGTTCATAACACATAATTCATAGATTGTTGGGTTACATTCCACGAAAGTCTCTTAATCCTCACTGTTTACTAGTAATTTCCCATTTCAAGCTAACATTCCCTCCCCACTGCGATCATACTTCTCTTGCTGCATCTTTTGCTTTCGAAAATTGTTATCGAAGGTTCTTTCTGTCCCCAACATGACACTGCATGAGAAATGGCTCAAGAAAATTCGTTAAATACGTCCCTTTTCTTTTTTTCTTTCTTTCATCCATTTCATTACTTTTTTCTTCTATTTCTCCGATGATAAATATTGATTTGAAGATGTATATTCTTGGTGATAAATCGGATTTCACGGATCAAATTATCACACTAATCGCTGATGCATCAATTGATGCAGAACAACACATTATCGGTTTGCTTCTTTTTTTTTTTTTTTTTTTCCATCAATTGCATATTTTTTCAAATTATGTAAAAAATAAGTAATGGAAATTTTCATTATATTTTCTAATACGTTGTAATTTTCTGAATATTTAATAAAGTAAACGAATAATTCAACATGTTATAGTGTTAAATATTGCGCAATGAGTTTACTTGCATAGCTAAATTTGTGATGCAGATATTTATAATGCAGAAAAAAAAATTAGTGCATAATTAATGCTGATAACGCTTCATTATCAGGATTTTTCTCTTTCGATTCTAAAATTCCTCTTCATAAACTATCACTATTTAAATCAGTCTCATTCCCAGATTTTGTAATCTATTGCTAAAGATCATTTATAGATTTATCTATCTACGTTTCCGTCTAAAATAGTTAATAGAAATTCCGAATTTTCTGAATATGAGGAATTACTAATTAATAAAATTCTTTTAAGTTCATTATACTACCACTCTGAATTTGAAGAAAGATCTATTCCCTTGAAAAACTTGGTCTTTCTTGTTAATAGATTTTCAACATTGACTGGAGAAGTGAAAGATAATGACAGAGTTAAAAATATTTAGAAATAAAATATCAGTTACGAAACATATAAAATCTTTTGTCTTATGTAAGTGAAGAAATGTTTGAATTTCAAAATTTTAAAATCAATGATAATCCAGGTAATGTAAAGGAAATAATATCGAGAGAGCCGATCGTTTGTCTTTGCACGGCAGCTGATTATGAAGCCATCAAATGTGTGATACCTTATTTAAATGTTAGTTTAAATTATTCCAAAATCTGAAATAATTTAAGATACTCCTGCAAAAATATGCATTTTTCCTGTTATCTACCAGAAAATAACATTCCAGATTCAGACTTCTAATTTAAAATAACTTCTCATCTTGCGTGACATGATCAACACCTGATTTCCTTTAATAGTTGTAAAGTTTTGAAAAAAAAAAAAAAAAAAAAAAAAAAAGGAAATGCCTTGTGTCATCATCTCGTGAGCAACCTTAGCTCATCTAAAATAAATGTTTTAAATACGATATTTAGCGGGAAATGTAGCATATAATAAAAGGTTTAGAGAAAATTAATGGAGAATTCATTTTCAGTATACTGTATTTATTTTCAAGGAACGAATAACAACTTTATTTGTTCCTTTTGAGTGATGAAATAAGATAGCCAATACCGATACGATTGGCAGTTTGCTTGCTTTGAAACTCATTAAACAATTTATTGCTGTAATCCATTTTTTTCATTATTCTAAAACAATTTATTGGAATTGTTTAATAAAGAGTAATCTAAACAAGTGAAGAATTTGAATTTGTCTTTCATTAGTATTTCAATAATTCATTCAATCTTTATTTGAAATATTTGGTTGACTAATCATCCACTGAAAGGATATTAAATCTATTTGTCTTTTTTTGTTTTTTTCGACTTGATATAGTGGAAAAATTACATTCTCTACTTTAGAGTTTTTCAAAGTTGCGAAAAATCAGAAGGAAATGAAAGCATCCGTTAAAGCAAATGCTTTTTTGCGTCAAAAATGCATTTTTTTTTTCAGTAGAAATTTAACTCTTAAACTGCTAGATTTTGCTAAATTATTAGGTCAAGCAATCTTTTACGCTAATTGCTCTTTTCTCGGATTTTGTATTTATGCTCAGAACATCAAGAAGAATCTGCCGTCCCGGGACATCTTGTTTAATGTTTTAATCATATTTGCAAAATCTAGAAATATTATCTCGGAAAGGGGGTTATTCGAATTTATAATAGGCTAACCAGACTTCAAAAGGAACGATTTAAAAACTGCCATCAGTCTAGTCCAGTCCATCATGCAATAATATGAGGAATAGAAAACAGATCGTACTCGATCATACGCTTTCTATAAGACGAAGAAATATATGATGTTCTGATTTCATGTGCTAATTAATAGGAGCAACCATAGCAACTTTCCATAAAAAATTTTATGTTTCATGTCAGCATTTTTGCTTTAGAATAAGAAGTATATAAATGTAAGTCAGTGAATAAAATTAAAAGTAGACGTGCTTGAATTAATATTTTTCTGGCACATTATAATAATTTATTACAATCTAATCTATCTAATTTTTTCAATAATGCTTCGAATTTTTGGCCTTTTCCTATATCAAATTCATGACCATTTATTTAATTTCAGGAAAAAATCTTGCAAAAACGGGTCACTCTTAATACTTGAGCAAAGATCCTAGAAAGACTTTTACATTGGATTTACTTCCATAGAATCATTGATTGAATTATTTTCGAAGTCTTTTTTCAATCCAAATTCACTCCACATTCTTCGTCAAACATTCTTTGGAGCTATAAATACAAAAAAGAAAGCTCTTCAATTTGAGTAGACAGTGAAATTCAATCTTTCGAATGGTGTAAATAGAGCAATAATTATTATCCATGCTTAGTCTGGACAGTTTTTCGCTAAATATAATTACTTCTAATGAATTTATCCTTTGACAGAAGCAGAAAGGTCTTTGAAACTGCTGCAATTGAGCTGAATGAGGAAATTCCCTCTTTCACTACTGTTCGTTCCCATGGTAATTTAGTTCCTCTCTTTTATGAAAAAGAAAAAAAGCTAGAGACAAAAGAGCATTTAAATAATTACTGCAGGAATAAGTGCTGAAAATATTAATTTATGAAATTGCACCAAATTTTAATATTGGATTGAAAATATTCCCGCATTATTTTCCAGGAAAAATTTCCAATTATTTTCATTAAACAACAGTGGAGCAATGAAGAATTGGAACTTGTAGAATCAACCATCGAGGAATCATTATCCACCAGAAAACAGTTATGGCTCGATGAAATTAAGAAATTAAGGTCTCCGGATTAGTGTTTTTTTTTTTGAATAATTGATAATCCGTTGAAGATTGCAAAATTAAAGCAATTCTTTTGAATTTTTCCAAATACTTCATCGTAAAAATTGTTTTCTTCAGCTCATTGCACGGCAGAAAGGCTCAAAAAGAACGTGTAGAAAAACTGAATCACTGGATCGACAATACTTCTGTACAATATTATTGCTTATCATCTTCTCAGATTGATTTTAAGGTAATTTCATTACGGAATGATACTTCCGTTTTCGACTTGATACATGTTATTTTAGACTTAATCACGAACGTTATTAATTCTTCCTAACATGAATTTTAATGATTTAAACAACCATCTTTCCCAGTTCTGTTAATACCTATATGTGTTTATTACTTTTTTAAGTCATTTGTTCCCGAAATTTACCTTCCTCATTAAATTTTTGGAAATTTTTACAAGGCACTTTTTTGCACCATAGTTCTGACAAGAAAAACCTAATCTCTTTTTTATGAATAATTTTTCTTGGTTCCAGAATAACTTAATAAAAGTCTTGCGGAGGAAAGCACCCATCGAATGCATCTATCATCTGATAACGACAGTTTCCCAAAGACCGCCGGTAATTAGCTAAAAAAGAAGTCCAAACAATCTCAATATTTTAATTTTTTTTTTCTTTTTTTTTTTTTTTGCAAGATTTTTCTTATCAAATCACATACTAATCGGTTTTGATGTGATACTTGAATATGAATGGTATAAGAATATGCTTTTATTCACTCAAAAATTCCGTCATCATTGAAAACCTCCACTCCCACTAAGCTAACTTTTGAAAATTAAATATTGAGGAATTTTTCAAAATGAGATGCGACTTCCAGTTATTACATTGGACATCACTACCACAAGCGGATGAAGCCCAAATAACGTTTAAAATAGCATTTCCTCAAAGTTGCTTCACGAGAAGTGAATTATTTGAATTGGTAAGAAGGATCAGTAATGTCTCCAGATGGCAATACCAATACGAGTGGAGCCATGGAGTGCTTTTTAGAATCGAAGCAGTTTGTTTTAAAGTTCAAAATTTTTTTAAGAAATGAAATGCTTTCAACAAATAGAAGATTAATAACAGCCTTCATGACTGCCAATTCAGGAAACTCTATAACTCTCTTTAGAATTCTACATAGGAATTTACTTTTCTATCATCATTTTTTTTTTAAAAAGAGTATTCTGGCTATTTTACTTTATGAAATTATTGACAGGAATAAACACCGCTTCAGGCCAAGATTGCAATCATAAAACATGATCCAGAGACACTGGAGATGTCAGGTAGGGTCGATAACGCCATTATGGATGATAATTCTGATACAGTGCCGATGAAATCCGTGTGGCCTTATTTATCCATTACTTTAACTGTCGCCGTGGAATATCTCGACGAACTTTCGTCACAGTACATAGTAAATATCATTGTATTCCTCACAATTTACCAAAATATAAATTTAAAATTCGACCATAAATTCATATTATTCAAAAAATGAATCATTAAATAATAGAGACCGAACTTAAGATTATAAAAGTGACTGACTATTAGAATTGAGAAAAGGAACACGATTTGACGAAGTTCTGAATCTTCAGAAGTCTTAAAATTCGGTTCTGATACCATCACTGATACTTTTGAAGGTGCAAATTTTTTTTCCTAGATTCGAATTATTCCATTTGGTAACATCTTTTACGAAGAAAGCAACGCTCTTCCTCGAGCATTTGATTTGACCCAGTTGCTGATCTCGAATGATCTTTTGAAACGAGTTGCCTATCGAGATAACGGGATTCTCTATCATTTGAATCTGATACAACTATTTCCAGGCCAGTTTTTTTAAACTCTTTATTACACTCTTGCATCAGATTTACCTGAGCAATTGTGTTGGATGAAATCCCATAGTACTAAAGACGAATCTTCTGCCTTGTTCCCTCTTTCCCGCTGGATGCACCGTTTAACATTGAAAACAGTAAACCGACGACGTTGTAGCTTTGAAATGGCAATTTTGTGTGAATTTGAAAAATGAATGTATAAAATCAAATTCCAGAACTGAAACCAAAAACAATTGGCGAAATCGGTGAAATGAAAGCCAAAAGTAATAATAGCACAGTGAAAGAGGAAAATAATTTGAGAAATGACAATGTGTATTTACGTTTGCCCGAACGCGTTCATTCTAACAGTTGCGGTCGACGAGTATCGTTTGGTACCGTAAAGTGCATCCCACAACCATCACAAAAGGTATCACGTAAAGATCATTTTACACTATTCAATCTTTTCAATGTTTAAACCAGACTACATATTGATCGTGTCCAACTTCAGCTACAGCTGATTGGTAATTCGGAATAATAATGAGTAATTTCGGAAATGCAATTTTTAGATCGAGCTAGATGTCAAATTAGACAATGTGCCAAATGAAAAGCCTACGGAGACACAATATGAAATAATGCTTGACAATTATGTGGAACTAATATTGGAGGAAACGATGCGAGAAATCAAAATTTCATGATCGACAAATGATTTGCTTTTGGGATCAATAAATATCATTATATTCATTCTTACAGCCTTGAAATATTTATAAAGTTATATTATCAAATTAGCAACTGATAAATGATAATGAACATCGTGATATCTCTTTTTTCTTGAGTGAAAGTTAGATCCAGTGGATGACCAGTTGGAGACAAATGATAATGACAAGTGTGCTAATCGGTAATTAATATCGCCGAGATTTGCAAAATAAGATTTGGTCAGAGGCTGAAATAGTTCCACAAGAACAACGGTATGTAATAAATTGATATAATGACAATTAAGGTAAGATGTGGATGTTTAGGATAGAACAGAGGATGAGAAAGATCCGAAATGGTATTTGCAGACAGATTGAAAGTAATAATGAAATAGCATGTAAGCATGTAATGTTACTGATACCAGTGATTGAGAGTGTTCATTAGCCGTACAGTAAGATTGGAGAAAGAGGTGTTAGTGATTATTTGGAATGGGTTGGTGTTCGGAACGCGATTAGCTACTTGGATGTGTCGAGAATTCGGAAAGATCATAGTGATTTTCCGGAAAGAACAAGGGAAGAAAGAGGAAGTTCTAATTCCTGGAATGATCCGTTCTTCATCTTTCGTTATTTTTGTGCTATAAGACATTTTCAAAAAACAAGTATTCATTGGTGTGGTTTTTGTATGTTGCAAAAGCTGTTTTGTCTGGGTCCGAAACCTCATCAAGATTATCAGCTTTTGAGAATCACACAAAGCGGCATCACATTTGGAAGGAAATAATGGGTGTGTTAAGCAAATTTCTGGTCGATATACTTGGATTAAGAGTCAACAAAGCGACATGCTATGAGATGATGCATACATGGAATCCGGATTGTTACGGTGCCATCGTCGATTCATTGTGGGATGGATGGTTGTTCTCGTTGAAGACCTATATTATCTTTTATGGTGTAGGTTGAAGGACTTTAATAAATAAATTGTAATCTTAAGTAGATTCTAGATAGATTAAATATTATAACATAGTGTTATATGGCTGTTACAATATCCGTCTTCTACAAAAGTGAAGTGTAACACTTTACCGTATCGTTTCTTTACATTATACTATCTTGTTTTTGTCTTTTTTTTTCTTTTTTTTAAGTGACTGCATTTAAGTATTATGCCACAACTTAATATGCATATATAGAACTCTTTTTTTTTTCGTATTATATTCACAAGAAAGGAGCAAGAGCTTGGGAAAAATCGAATTTTTGCTAAGCAAGTAAATAATAAATTTTTAATTTTTGTTTTAAATTTGATTTTTTTCTAATGTAATTATTTTCAGTTGACTAGCATCTTTTCGGCAAAGAATATACGACAAGTTCATTGGCGTAAAATTTTAATTGATTCAATTCGATCTTCTTTTTTCTTAACGGCTAATTTAATTATTTTCCTTTGGCTGTCGTGTCAGTTAAGGTTCGTCGGAAGTTACATTTCGTTACAATTTTTATTTTAAAGCTTATTATTATTGTCGACGCTGCTGAATAGACACATAATTATAGGAAAATGTTGGGATTTTTCACCGTTCCTACACTTGGCTTAATGAATGGGATAATTTCTGCATTGCTTGCGATTCTGATCGAAAATCGAAGAAGGAGGCCATTGCTAGCTTTATATCTAACGAACTTGGTCTGCTAAAATTTCAGTATAGTGTTGCTTTGATTTTTCCTTTTTAGAACGAGTTGGGAGAGTAAGAGTTTATAAAATAGGTTGGTTGTCACAAGTCCATCCTCCACACCATGTTGAGTAAGTTTTATGTTAAATCCATGTATATTATTGTGGATAGAAATTTGAGAGATTGATGTTTCTGGATGAAGGGTGATTTTTGGGAAACAAGGGTTGGAAACTAATTTAGATTAAGTGTCCGATCATTTTACATTTCTGCCATATATTAGCTTTTATAATTCGTGGTATATATTCCTCCACTCAGACATCCCAAGTCTCGATAATTTTGTACCTCCAGTATCTGTATTCAATTTTTCGATACAAATAATTGCGAAAAATTTAAATAATGAGGAATGCAGTGATGTCGATGATTTTGGAATTATTCTTTGTTGATTTATTATAAATTTATCCTCTTATTTTGTCTTTTTTTTACAGGCTTTAATGAGGGAACATTAATCTTACAGGCATCAGAAACAGCTTATCATCAGCTAGTCAATCATGGTTATCTGAAGTATATACCGAATGGTGTGGTGATTATATTCGGATTTGGACTTGCAGGGTTACTTCATTTATATTATAAGGATAAACTTCACACCAATTTAAGGAAATCTATCGAGTATGTTTTATTCGTCTAGTGGACTTTTCACATTTCAGTCTTAAATGTTGTGGTGTCTGAGCCAATGCATGGTGTATTGCGAGATGTTTGTTGCAATATTGCAACAGTGATATCTCTGGTTCGGTCTCCTTTGGTGTTCAGCTAGCTGGTTGTTTCTTCAATTCTAATTAAACCATTCAGTTGCCCAGACAGACAGCGAAGTTTGCAAATAAGATGAAAACTTCTGCTCATGATCTGGGCAAAATCATTGTGAGATAAATTCCTTGATGTGGAATGACTTGTGTTCCATGTTATCCCATCATCTACTCTACATTTAATAAACGGTGTTTTATGGAGAAACATATAATTTGCGTTATATTCACGATAATATTTGATATATTGAAGAAGAAAATAGGAAAGGAATGAAGGAGAGCCATTCCTTAATTTACAATAAAAAATTTGGAAAAATATTTAGTTTTTTTTTTTTTATTTAACCGAATGATCGTTAGATTCTGTACCGACATTTGGAAATTTCCCAGATTTTCCTAAAATTATGATTGTACTGATCGAAATTTATTCCTTTTTTGCATTTGCAAGGAAATTGAGAATAATTTCTCTAGAAAATCGGATATCATTTGTTTGGCTTTCCTTTTTGTAGATATGTTTTATTGATGGATGAAACGAAAGAATTATTTCCTCATCAAATGATACAGAGGTTATATTCTCCAATCGGAACTGCTCTACTAATGCTACGACAAAGGTTTCCAAAGCATCCATTGTGTCGACACCAATATTCATGCATTAGCAGATTGACTGAAGCAAGTAGTTCTTCCTAAATACTATTCCTTTTAAAATAACCGTAAGTTGTAGTATGGCAGAGGTAAGGAAACTTGTTTCTGTTTTTGAGGTGTTAGTTTATTTTATTGTTTCCGCGTATATGTGCATTTTGCTTTTGGATATGTGCATATTGATCTTAAGATTTTTGCACATTATGAAGAATTAAAAAATGTATCATTTATGAATGAAAGATTAAGATTTGGAAATCTCATTGCCCAATTTCTGACTCAAGAGCTAAGAATTGATGAGATATTTTAATAGAGGCAAATCAGTCAATACGAGATGTTGCATTAGCTATCATATCAGTAGTGTATGATGGTTAATGCAACTTTTCCGGACAACAAATTTTCCCAGGTCTTGGTGCAAAAATTAGATTTGCAATTTATAAGTAGTACTTCTCATTCATTCTCATTGACAATGTGCTATTCATTTCCAGGTGTTTTTCAATAATTTTTCTCAAGCCCTAATCTGGAGTGTTGGTATGGTGATTTTGCAAATTGGAAAAGAAATTATACGCCAGCCTTCTGCGTCTGTTAGGCATATTCTGAGATTTCGAACTATGCGCTTACCACTGTTTTATGGATTTTTGGCTTTACTGTTTCAGGTATTAAACATTTTCACTTTATTTTCGTTTTCTTTTTTGATCAAGCTTAATTTGTTTCATTTTTCTTCAGTGTGTGAATTTTATGTTCTTTTTCAGTCGATTTTTTCATCTTTAAATGTCCTTGTTCCAGACAGTGGGGCTTGGGTACTCTAAGTAAGAAATTGTCCTTTAGTAAAACTTAAGGCAAGACTTGGAAGCTTTTATTAATCCGAACTTGAAAGTTTTTATTAATCCGAAAAGACACTATCGCTGGATATGAAACCCAGTTGGCATTGGCTGACCATTGTTCGGTTTCACAACTTACTGGGTGATCCTGACGTCATCTATTTCATTTGTAAAGATTTTTCCGCTGAGAGCATATATTCTGAGAATATATATTTTGAGAGTATATATTCGCTGAGAGTACAGAGTATTTTTCCGCTGAGAGTATTTGGAAGAAAAATCAGTTTTAATAAATAAGGGCTTTCCTTTAACCTCACTTCAGGTTTCACGATGCGGCTACAGTTGGTGTACAAATGAAGTTTCACCGTTATCTTTTTGTGGTGCGGTAGCAGCTTTGTCATTATTTTTCTATCCTAATATTTCAGTTGCTATGTATGTCTTTTGGAAATTTATAGAGGTTGGTTTCTTTCCTTTTCTTTTTTTTTTTTTTTTTTTTTTCGATTTTCACTGTTAAAAAATTCTCAGTTAATATGGTGAGAGAACAAAGCTGATTCTTTCAAATACTTCAGGGCTTCTTTTTTTCATATTACAAAAACCTGATGATACCTTATGGGGATATAATCCTCTATGCGCTTTCGACGGGTTATGTTGCATGGAATGCAGTAATCGAACCTCAAACACTCAGGGAAGGTTACTGGAAATTTCTTGTTGGACTTACAGGAAATAAGTTAGTCAATTTCTTTACATCACTGTTTTTACAGGGATTCACCTTTTTAATTGTGATTTTGGTTATCTCCAAAATAAATTAAGTGTAGTTATGACAAAACATTTAGGAAGTGATCTTATGGTCAGGCTGCTAAATACTCCGATGTCTTCATTTATCCTCTATTCATGGCTTTATAAAGAATGGGTATTTAAAGTGTTTTGTATCACACTATACTTTCAGAATTGAGCTGCTGAATAGGCGTTTATTTGATAATTTTGGTTATAATTCTTCGAAGAAGTTTCCGCATTTCATGCCTAAACTAGATCCAAGGTTCACATCATTTAATGGAATATGGTCACTCATCCAACATGATTAGTCTTTCATAATGTTCCTTTGGATTCCTCTGGTTGTTTTGCCTTGAAAAATTATATAATTTATACGAGCAAAACTTTTGCTCTATCGAATCTGAGTCATGCAGTTCAAAATTATATTGATGCTGGTAAATCCACTATCTCTATCCTATTACATTTTATTTCTGACTTTTAGACTGTCAAATTGTACTTTAAAAATATGATTTTTTGTTATTTTTCATTTCAGGTGATATTATTATTAGTATTACAGTTATTTATTCATTACATATCATTATGGTAACTTTAATATTGTTGATCATATTCGATCTCTTCAGATATTTAGATTCTCCCATCTCGCTGTGATCCTTAATTTTCATATTTTCTTTCATCCCTAATTTTCATTTTTTTCAAATTTTCTAATTTTTTGTTATCGTCACTTTCATATCTCTTGTAATCCTTGGTTGTCTTTTGCCCTCATCTTTTACCATTTATTATCGATTCTCGTGGATATCCTAGTTTTTCTTTTTTTTGTTTTATTTAGTAAGCAATGAGATTGATTTCTAGAAAATATTGAAATTGTTACAGCATGCACAAATAGTTGTTTTTCGCCAATAAAAATTGCAGTACTTTTTATATTCAAAATACTTATTTCAAACAGTTTTTATATCGTTGAGACGAATTTCGATTTTTTCTCCGTCTCATGCAACTTGACATGCAACGAAAATGGGACAAAGCACAAAAAATACGAACTGTATTATGTTGAAATTAGTATGTTCCGCAGCATGAGGTCGTATTTTTACGGTGGTCTTCTATACTCCATTGTCACTTTTTTCTGTTCCAGAAGTGATTTATAAAAGCTCAGAACGACTGACTGGAATAAGATCGAAGAATGGCTGAAGAAAGTTGGAGTGATGTTGATTTGTTGTCTCATGTTGTGGATTTCATTCTCAAATATAAATTTTTGTATGACTCTCCAAACATTAAGTTTTTATCAGATAGTTTGTGGGAACGCATACCGCGCAATGTAAGAATTCTTATTTTACACAATTATTGAGTTAATTTAGATTAGAATTCAGATTTGTTAGCAAATTCCTACCAATAAAACAGGGACAGTTTCCATTGAATATCCTGCCAATAAAACAGGAACAGTTTCCATTGAATACTAAGCGGTTCTAATTGGTTTGGTTGCTGCATGCGATATTTTTGTATGCACTAATTTCTTGGAAAGAAACGAAATAATAAGAGTGGTAAATATAGATCCTTAAAGGCAAATGGTGTTTTTTTTTTTTTTTTTTTTTTTTTTGTGAAGTGCATTAACAGAACTTCTTTCTAAATCTCAAATGTGGCTTATTTCAGTGGCTTCAGTATCTAGAAAAATTAAGCAACGAAGAACTTAATTCCTTTCCTTTCCAGAAACCGACACCAGTAAGTTCCCGCATTTATTTAATGATAAATTACAGGTATTCTCAATTCACTTCAAATGAATGAATTTAGTTATACCATCGGCATCAATACATACAATAAGAAATTTTACGCTTTTCATTTAAGATCCATGGAAAACTGATAATGCCACCGAATGTTGCAATCCTTGACTGAAAAAATCTTGCATATATTTTCTTTTGTGACTGAAATGAGGACTGGTAGAGTCTAGTGGCATGACATATCACTACAGAAATCCTGCATTTTTAAAGTCAGAAACAGACTTTGGGGAAAATATACGTTCTATTTCGTTTTTGTAATTTTTTTTTATGGCTTGTTTTTTTTTTCCATTCTTGAATGGAGAGAAATAGGATACAGATGACTGTAGTGAAATACGGAAAGATAATTCACGTATGAGATGGAAAATTAGAAATTTTACTTCAGTTCATTTCTTTTATCTTATTTCAGCACTGTCCTGGGACTTTGCTCGAATTTCATGCTGCCAGCAATGAAATATTTACACATCTGTTCAATTCTTGTTTGGCAGCAGTTTTGCCCGAGAATTTGTCGGCGTTCGCAGCACCGTTGATTCGAGGAAACAGTTCCATGACCATCAAAAAACGTCATGAAGTTGAAAACTTTACAATTTTGCTTATGGGATATTGTAAACTATACGGCGTTAATCGAATTATAGATATTGGATGCGGGGTGGTAAGTCTTCTCTACACAGATTACTTTTTGTAAATTTCAAAACTTTAATTCAAATTTCAAGATTTATTTTCTAAAGACCACTCCAAATCGAACACTCGAATTATAAACTTATAATTTATAACCGTACAAGTAATCATAATAGGTTTGCTGACCTAGGATTTTTTTTTTTTTTTTTTGAAGAATTTTGATCTAGAATTTATTTCCTGGTTTTAAAATTGTTTTCATAAACTTAAGTTCTTTTTCATCTGATGAATATTTAGTAATTGAAGAATATTTAGGGACATTTGATCATTCAGTTATCACAGCATTTCAAAGTTGTTGGAATTGATTGTAACGAGAAATTTTGTCGACGTGCCGAAAAATCCTGTGGTGAATAATAAAATATTATTCATCATTTTAAAGAACGATAAACTTGAAAATACACTTTGTGCAGTTTCCGATATAAACATTTTTCGTTTCCATCTCTGATTACAGCATATGCCAAAATTATTTGCTTGACTATCATTTGTGATGGCACAGAAGATCAGAAACTATTAGAATTTCTTTCGGGAGATGAGGTTTGAATTTCACTTTCATCTTAAATTGTTGATGATGCAGTTTTTTAATCCATTAGAGATTTTATGAATTAAAGTTCTGAACATTCAGTTGTATCTGCGTTCTACTTTAGTTTGAATGAATTTGTATCAGAAATTTCAAAATAGGTGAAAATGAAGTTAATAACTGATGACTTTTCAGAGTATTATTTTGAACTTGTTATTGTTGTTTCAGCATGATCGAACTGCTGTAGTTTCATTGCATGGATGTGGCGATCTCCAGCCTACACTCTTACGTCACTTCTGCAAGCTGGATCGTAATCGAGTGCCACTTATCTTTACTGTTCCATGCTGTTACCACAAAATATCGAATTTAGGTAAATTTATCCATCGTTTCTTCCTCCTAACTTTGCTTGATGAGTTTAAAATATTTCATTAATAAATAAGTCCTAAATTCTAATATATGGAAGAATGATTTAATATAATTTATTTAGAAAACGAAGTATTTCATTGGGTAATGAGTAACGAAGTAAAAAGAAGATCTATTTCCTGTGAAATGTTGCCGGTGAGTGCGCTTAGGTTGGCTTGTCAAAAGCACATTTCCAGGTGAGTGAAAAATCTGGATATTGCATCTATTATCTCCAGATACCATGCATAGCTTTTGGAATATCTATATTCATTTTTCATTTTTAAATCGTTGCAGTTGGCCAAGTTCTGGTAAAGACCGAGAAAAGCATACAAAGGATTTTATCAATCGAGCTTTACTGGAATGCCTATATGACAAACGCAAAGGTGATGTTTAATAGATTGGAAATTTTTCGTTTGAAAATAGCATATCTTTTCTTTTCCCAAGTGTTAAGTTTACGAATTCATAAGCAAAACTGAATTTACTGAGAAAACAATAATTAAGTTCATGCTCGAATTAGCAGACAGAGTTCGTATGTAAATCAAAACAAGAAATTCAATCAAAATAATTTTGTGAAGTTTAGATTTTGTTAGTGCTCCATGAATTTCAATTTAAAATTCACTATGATTTGAAAACTTTATATCTTGATTTGAATTTCGTTTCAGTTTTTTTTTTCTTTTTTTATTTATGCCAGTTTAATCAATAAGTGAGTGCTAAGTAGTGAACAAGAATTTTTCAAATTTCAGTGAGTTTTATAATAATTTAATGTATGAATCCCTAATTTCATTAACCTTCATCAATTTTCATCCCATTTTTCTCATGAAAGTTTGTAGGTATACATACGTTTTCGAATAAATTTTTCCCTCAGTTATCAAAGCTAAAATACATTTTATTTCAGATTTGCCATCATTTGCATGTCGCAAGCTAAATTGTCTTTTCGAAGACATGAAAGATACTGGACTTAAGTTAGCATCCCAAATAGGAATGGATGAAAGTGGTATTTCACAAATTGACAAGTTGTACAAGATGATCTATAATGACCAGGAACCGTATTTTGCATATGTTGAACCTTTTACGGTTAGTACCTAAAAACTTAAAAATCATTGAACATTGTATTCATTTATGCAGTTTTTCTTATCGTTTACTTTTTTCTTTGTTTTTCATTATTAATCACTAGACAGCAGCAGTTCATATTCTTGAAAACTACAGCAACATGTTAAAAAATCATCGACCTTATTAAACTGAGCTATTTCATTATCGTTACAGTAAGAAAATTTTTTTGAATTTTTTGGATTTCCTGCTGTTATCTTTCGACTCATTTTATGATAGGAAAATAAAAAAAATTTGTAATTGAAAAAAAATTTTTTTCTTTTGCAAAAACTGATGTCATTCATAAACTAAAAAGCAAAGGGAAATTGTATTTAATATACATAAAAAGCAGAGAATTATTATTATGAGGCATAAAAGCACTGCTTTTTTAATAAATTTATGATTTTGATGAATTTTCTTTCAGCTTCTCCAAACGATGATGCAGACACCGTTGGAAATGTTTGTTTTATTAGATCGTTTATTCTTTTTGCGAGAACATCACTGTTCTGCTTATATATTATCTTTATTTAATCCGAAAATTTCATCAAGAAATCTTTGCATCATAGCTTCACCTCATGATGTGAACTTGGAAAATACTGTCAAAAATTTCGATTAATTATGTGAGGTTTATAAAATCTCGAAAGTGGAAAAGCTGTTGAGTACTTGATTAAAAAAAAGTATGTAATATCCTCGCAGCGACTTTTTTTTTTTTTTGACAAACATTAATTCAGATTTTAATATCTGAATCAGTGTTGTAACGAAAAAAAGATCGATGTGGGGATATTTTATTTTTCCATAATTTTTTTTTGTAATGTAATGTAAAAGTGAATGAAGTGTTGATTCCAAAAAAGGATCGCTCTGCAATTTTTATGTTTATTCTCTTTCATTTTAATCGATTTTTCCCAAATCTTCTGATGTAATGCATTTCTGGGACAAAATTTTATACGAATATTCGATTCGTATAATATTTCGGTTTGGACATAAAGCAAATTTTGAAGGGGAACGTGCAAATTTTTTTGGATTAATATTAATGTGAATGAAATTTAACTATTCATCTTTCATCTTATTCTTATTTAATGATTTCTTGCTCTTTATGTTTACTGTTATTCTTTATGGAAACTTACTCTCACTAGAGGTATGCATTATCATTATTACTTTGACCTCATTTTCCCAACTGGCCGATATAAATCATTTTTTTCAATGCATCATCCTGCAACATAAGTCATAAATCTCTTAAGTTCGCGCTAAGTAGGTTTGTGTCTGGGAAGTAATTTTATAGAACTCAGTTTTGTAGAACTACTCTGAAGTTTTGATGTCATATTAACAGATTTTATTCAACAATGATTATAACGAAAGTTTCCAAATTTCAAAGCCAAATATTTATGAAGATAGATGGATTCGCTTTTACCATTTCCAACTGAAAGGCAAGAGCAAATTACTGATATTTAACAAAATCTGTTCAAAGTAATTCAATAATACAAACTAGCGATAACGCTTGTTACTATAAATATGACTCTACTGAAACCGTGTTATCCAGATTGTGCAAGTAAATTCTGGATATCTAGTAATTAAATGGCTCCTGAGATAATCAATAAATCCTTCTTAACAGGAAAATTCCAACATCTTGCAATTCTTGAGATCTGTTTCCAGTCAAGTTGCAGGCGTTTTATATATTACCGAAAATCAATTATTAATATACACCCATCAAAGTAGCGCACATTAATCGCAAAAATTTCTGAAATTTTTGATTATGGCTCTCAGTACATTTATTTGGTTCCGTTTCAAATTTAGTAAAAAAGTTTCCAATCGAAGGGCTGTCATCCTGAAGTTTGTTTCAAGTTGTTTACAATTTGCTAACTGGAATAGATGATTTACAACATAGACTTGAAATGGTCGAGGATTGAATAGGTATGTGGCAGTCCAGGACAGGGAAAAGTGCTGGAAGATCAGAAAAGTCCTGATACCATCTCCGACACTATCAAATTCAGGTATGCGTAGGAATACATAATTTAGGTATAAACTCCAATGAGAACCAGTTTTTGAGTCTTTATAAAAGGGAAATGCTTTTGTCACCAAACCCCACTTTCCCACTGAACAGGTCTTAAGTTTCCTCTTCCATCTATTTTATTCAAATTTATCCTTCAATTAGTTTACTCCCAATTAATTTCTTTAATTCAAGTTTAGGAAAGAGCTCTGCAAAAATGCAGGATTCATTTAAACTCTATGATAAAATGTCCCGCTCATATTCTTTTTCGTTCAGTGTATTTTTCTCGATTTTTCATTGATTCTTTCTGCATTTTTGGCTGTTTATTGCAGTTTATAATAATTACTCCTTTTCAAATTTTTTTCTCACTCTCATAGATATCGGAAAATTTCTACTACAAACATCTCAGCTAACAGTTCCGTCTGGTTGCACTTATTCTACAACTCATTGATTTCATAAACAATGTCACAAAGTTTTCCTTAATTTTAGTGTTGTAGAATAAGAAGTGATAAGTTATTGCCCGAGATAATTCATCACTGTAAAATTACTGTCATCATATTTTGTCTCCAGATTTTTTCTTTTAAACGAAGCAAATCTGAAAGAAACTCAAAAGAGGTTATATTTATTCTATGTTAAGAATAAATATAACTATTATCGAACGTTTGTTAAGTAAAAATTTTCAGCTTATAGCAGTTTCAAATCAGGTTTGGAATATAATTTTTGTAATTACTACTAGATAAGGGTTGTGATATCAGGGTTCGGAAATGACTTGAATCGTTTTTGAAGTGATACTATTGGTAATTGAATAGTTGATTGTATAATCGATAAGTAGTCAATAAAATCTAATTGATCTGTTCAGAAAGCAAGTAAACTGAAACATACAAAAGGATAAGAGATGAACAGTCAGTCTTGAAGTTCGGCTTCTTGTACTAAAGCGATTAGAGGTCCGACAAGGCAAAAGTGAACCGTTAAATCGTTTTTTGCAATTCACTCACTCCAAATATTATGTTCGAAATGCCATAGAAATTTATCTGTATGCTACAGATTGTAAATTTCTTTCAAAAAAATGCCGATAGAATTAGATTAATTCCGAATGAAAGTTGAGATCTCTCAAATCTGGAAAATAAATACAAATGTTATATTATATTTTCAGGAAACATCCGTTTCCCAGAATGTTTCTAGTTATGCATTTAAACATAAGATTTGTATGTGCATTTCTTGAACTGTGCAAGTGCTCCGAACTATGTATAAACTGGGTAATGAAATAAATCTAAAAAATTTTGAAAGTTATTGTAAATATTAAAGAATTGAGAAGAGTGCCATTTGACTCACGAAACATTATGAAGTAACCAAGTTGTCATCTGACATGCAGCTCGTTTTTGCTGCACGGTTCATGATTGCAAATTGAAAGAATCTTCAAACAATTTCCCTTATTTTCATTCATTTCCTCATCTACCAGCCTATTCTGACATTTTTCAATGAAATTTTACGGAAATTTTCACAAAATAAGTGATGATTCTTACTTAAAATAATTTTACTTTCTTATTTCCTCCTAAGAAATGATTTTTTTGGTTGACTGCTTTGATCTTTTTTTTTTTCCGTATTAGTATACTTTTTTAAAATATTTCAAATAGCAATTTCAATCCTGTATTTTCTCTATTCAAATGGAAATGCCCCGAAGGTATAGGAAGTATGAGGCATGCAATTATTTATAGGTTTTTATAAAGCTACTGAACATCATATTGGATTCATCAGCACACGAAAGTATAAGTTCTGATAGTTTTTAAATTTTCGCTTAAATACTCATATCATCCGTACATCCGATCTTATGCTGCATATTTGATTAGTATGATAATTTGAATGGAGTAGCTTCGGCCTTCTGGTTATTGCACTATTTTAGGACCGTTTATTTATATGCAGTTTGATGTAGGAGACAAATATAGTTGACATATTACGAATTAATAACAGATCATTAATGTATGGATTTTAGACTTGGCTAAAAATTTAAAAATTCACATTTATGATTTAGTTAAGTTGCTAAAATAATTAATTTTCAACCAGTTTTTGCCAAATGGTTTTTGTCTTTATTTTTGAATCCGTTAAGAAACCATAAATTATTTCTAGTTTTAAAAATACACAAACAGATGTTAAATACAACAATCAGTATTATAATAAATGAATAATTTCTATCGGTGAGAAATGAATTCGAACAATGCATTAGAAAAAGCAATCGAGTTATTCTGAGAATAAACCTACTTGGCTTTTCTCAGAATCATTATGTTTTTAAACTGACTCTAAAGAAACAGATTTATATTTTTAAATTTATTAAAATTCAACAACTCATTAGATGGCAATAATACCTCAATATCTACTTTCCCACTTAATTCTTTTTACTTCTTTATGCATGGTCATAGCAGAAACAGCAGCAGCAGAAGTTAAATTATGATTTATTATTAAAATCGTTTAAGATTATTTTGAGCGAACTATCCGTAGCAAAGAGAGATTTCCACTTTCATTTCCTTTACTTAATGGTGTAATTCTAATTCTTATTTTTCTTTCATATTTTCTGTTGAACAAATTTTTGCGAATATTATGCAAAAATTACTGCCACTTTCTGATGCTTGTCTCTAAAGAAAGCAGTAGCAATGTGTGTTTAACTAAATCTTACCATGTTTCTGAGATTTTGGAGCAGGTTAAAAACAGGAAGACAAGTCTTTCAGAAAGTTCTTTTAGCAACTATTTCTGATGAAAAATAATGTATCTTACGGTGCTGAGCGTATAATCTTGTGAAATTCTTTTTTGTATTTATAATGATGGATGAGACATTCATCAGCTTATTCAATACCTGGAAAGAGACAGTATCAGTCAATCAAATTAATTCTAACAATGCTTGAAAAAAGAAACGTTTTCCGGTTTGTTTTCAAGTATGAAATATTGCTGAAATATTTTGCTTTTGAAAAATAAAATTTCTAAAAAAAGTTTTTCTAGAATATTACTTCTGTTTTTTGAAATTAAGCAAATGCGAAGTACTGAGTATAACGTGCCAGTCTTATTTGGCTCTTCATATGAATGCTAAAGTAAACCATTTTCATTATTGTTCTGAATATACTATTTAAATTTGACAAAATTTTGCCCAGAAATAAAGCGATTATAATGGCTATATGATATGACCAGATTTTATTTCGGATAACGGATAATTGGTTATTTTCAAGATTTCCCCTTTGGATTAAAAAGATCTTGTTGAGGAATTCAAATTCTCTTTTTCATGAAAAAGGTTCGGACAACTTAATAATTCTAATGATTTGTCATCCAGTTTAGGGTAAAAAAAATAGTATAGTCATCATACATTTTTCAATAAATAAGTGAACATGAATTCATCTTTGAATAATTTAAAGGTGCAGAGACAATTTTTGGTGATTGGAGTGATGAAATGAAAAGTGGGAGGAAATAGTACTGGAAATGGTAGTAGTATGATTAATTGCGAATAATTATTTTAATTATTACGAGGATGTTCTGCTAAGACAAAATGAAATTAGTCTAGTTGAACTTTCTTAAATCATTATTCAATCTGTTTTCCATCAGCACTGTTATTGATATTTTATTTTCTTTTTCAAATTCGACAAATTTTATTGCATTTACATGAATTTGGGCTATTATTTTCTCACTGTTAGGTGGACGATTAAATTATATTAATTTATGCCCTTGAAATCTTGCATACTATTGAATACTGGGAGTTTGAA
Source organism: Onchocerca lupi (assembly GCA_028564675.1). Classification (NCBI taxonomy): domain Eukaryota; kingdom Metazoa; phylum Nematoda; class Chromadorea; order Rhabditida; family Onchocercidae; genus Onchocerca; species Onchocerca lupi. Next base: position 18,525 of record JAOVVO010000731.1, on the reverse strand, counting down.
TTCATTAATTTGCTCTGTAATTTAATATATTAAGCTAATTTGAGCTAATTTATTATGATACCAAGTTGTGGAAGGTTTTTTATGCTATAGCTGAAATACATTTGAGAACTTTCCATAGGAATGTAAATTGGTATATACACCTTTAAGCATTACATATCTGATGAGCATAAAATCGTAAATGATGATGCTGCAATATTTCCTTGTAACCACTTAATGTTTGAAGTTGAAAATTCATTTGTTAAGTTTCTTATAGTAATCCAAACTTGCTAATAGTAGGCTTTTAATCGGAATTCATCAGTTGTTTCATATTATCCATGAATTGATAAATAATTAATATTCCTTCTTGACTCTTTTTTTTTATTTTTTTATTTTTGTTCTTCTAATACTATTTCGTTTATTAAATATGTTTCTTCAATTCTTTATTTCATTTTTTAGGCATGAAAATTGTCGCTTGATTTTTTCCACATTTTCTTTTTTTTTTTTTTTTTTTTTCTGTAAGAATTTTTATATTGATAGTAGAGAATAATACTTTAAGGATAATGACAAGTACTGTCGCTCTGGAAGAAGAATAATGTCTCTCTTAAGATCACAAATTACTTTTACTCCAAACCTTCTTTCCTGCTTCACTTTGAAATTCATTTTCGTTTTCTAATTATTGTAATATTCAAAGAATTTGTTTTCAGTAATCTTTATCGTCCTTTTCCTTTCCGATTTTCCTTTTCAGCACCCTCCTTGGACTATATTGCAAAAGCTAAGTTAATTGTGACTTGAGAAACAACATCTTATTTTCATTCTTTAATGAACAGTCGGGAATCTGAGACAAGAAAGGATGATCCAATAAAATGAAGTTAAAGCAAAATGTTGAGAAAAATCAATTTTATCGCTATAAAAGATTTACTTTTAGACCTGAACGAATTCTGTCTGATTCCAGAAAATTCAATTAAATGTTTAGTTCGTTCACCTTTTGCTTTGCCTAAAATACTTCAATTAAGAATGAGATATGAGTTATTTGCTCTATATACATCAACTACTTAATGCTACTTCAGAAACCTGAATTTTCTTTCATTAACGAACTGAATAAACAGAATTTTTAGGTAATTACTTCCAAAACAAAAATTTTTAAGAAAAGACATTTGCCAAGAAGTGAGAGAAGAAATTAGATGAAGAAATTAATGTTCAGAAAGAGAAATATAATTGAAGCGAAGTACTTATTAATACAAAAAGTAACGAAGAAGTTATATTCCACTGCATACAGTGCTGGGTAGCACTTTTTTTGTGTCTTATTTGACATCGATATTTATTTAATTTGTGAGTCACTTATGAATAAGCAATATAGTATGATTGAAATTTCAATTTCAGAGATTTGCATTACAAAATAAAAATCACCAAACTTTGCGAACTGAGAGGATAAACTGATCTTATCTAGTCGAGAAATCACGTCGTGCAAAAAGATTAGATGGTAATAATAAACAAAAAAGAAAATCAAGGCTGTAGTTTTGAAGTATTTAATTCGAAAAAAATTTCATTTTAAATCCTATCTTTGTTCGTTTATTTCATTTCCAGCAGTAACTTTGTTTGAAATAAGTCATTAGTTATTCAATTCACCATTATTTTCATTTTATTTCACATCGTTACTTCTATTTCCATTTATCAGACATAGAATCTTTCTTTGCAACTCTACTACAATAATAAAAAATTTCCGCAGTCTTTTAAAATAAATACTGCGCAAAGGTTGAAGATTACATGAAGTAAAATTATCATAAAATTTCGAAATCATGGAAAGTTCAATCATGAAAATATTATTTTCTTTCGAGATTCAATGACGTTACAAAGACTAATTTAGCAATGCGTAGCTGTTGTAAGTTAGAATAATTCGGATAATATAATAATGTGACATTGAAGTTAGAAATTAATTGGCTTCTTTTTTATTTGCTGTTTTTAAAAAATTGCATCTTTTTTACCGCTGCAAATATTTAAGTCGGACTGCCATATGTCAGCAGTGTCTAGTTCATCATCCAGACAGCTCATATGTTCTGCAAACATAGTTTAGATAAATTTCGATAATTTTTCGTGTTTCAAAAATGATAATTTAACCAAATAACAATTTACTAGTACTACTTCATATATTTTGAATATTAAAATTTGCTTCGGTACGATTAGTAAAGTAAAACTAATCATTTTTCTCATTTGTCTTACTTTATATTCTGCTTAGCTCTCTTGCTTTCTCAACTTAAAAACTTTTATGTCAAAAGTAGAAAATAGAAAACGAACTAATTAACCTTAAAGTTAGGATTTTCAATTAAGCTTTTACAGAAGGTTTCGAATATCGATTCTGAATTTTTGACATATTCGATCATGATCTATCAAACGTAAAATAAAGTCACATGATATAATTTCTGCTAATTTTAAAAAATTTCAGATACATTACAATTTATTGTAATAATATGCGCCTCGAACTGTTCCTTTCTTTCTTCATGTTTCTCCTAGTGTCCAGCAAATTACCAGGAAAGTAAGTCGAAGACACATAAAATCTCTTAAAAATATTCGAAAGATTATTAAAATTGTGTGAAGCTTTTTGAAAGGCATCTTTTTAAAATTAGAAGTCAAAATTAAATAATTAATATAATCCGAAATAACTGCATGAAACTGATTAAAATAATTAAATCTAATGTATTACCTGAAATGCCGTAGGAAATACGAAATTATTAAGTTTAATTACTTCATAGAACTGATTTTCACAATTATAAATTGATTCGCTCAATTGTGATTCAGAGTCCAATATCGAATTTGGAAAGGTGGAAAAGTTGATGTTATTTATACTTCAGAAATGCTTCAGAAATGGAAAACAGGTTTCCGAGGAAACGAGCGGTATAAGAATTTATAATTTTTCAAAATGCAAAAACTTACATGATAAAAAATTCAACTTAAACTTTTTCCAGTTTAATTTGTTTCCTAGTTTATCTGAATTTTCCCCGATTAAGTAGCTTTGTTTAAAACCCTCAAGTACAGCATTACGAATCGGTTTTTTAAAGTATTGATTGAAATAAAACATTTACAAGAATAAATTTACGAACAGAGAACGGGATCGCATTATTGACGAAATGGATTCATACATAAAGCCAAGATTTGGTTAATTTGACAAATTCTATGAAATTCTTGGATCGAACTGCTTCAATTATTTTTTATGGACCACTTTTTATTTTGAAATAGTACATTCAAGTGATCTTTCTATACAAATAAAACCGAAAATAAATTTGTTCGTCTTATATTTTAATCATAACAGGGAAATAGTGCTTGGAGAAAAATGAGAACACAAATTGGGATAAAAAGAAAATTTAAATTTGAGCTTTCATGACTCCTTCAAATTTTCAGAAATCAAATTCTATTCATGTAGTTTACATTAACTTTTATGACATCATTTCTGGATTAAAGTAAGCCATGTTCCTTCTAATCCTGTCATATCTTGATCTAATTATCGAGAACAATTTTTATAGATATCTTTTCTTCTTTAGGATCAAATTTTCATACTTGAAACTTATACATGTGATATCTACTGTCTTGGTACGCTGGCCATGTCTGATGTAGTTAAAATTCAAGTTTACATCTAAATTATGTAATTCGTATTGTAACATCGCTTTTATCATTTTCGATTCGAACTCACGTTTCCAATTATATTTTTAGTATTTGTAAAAATTCAAAGATTACGATTCGAAATGCTTGGCATTACATTAGAAATAATAATTTAAGACCGGTATTTCGAATCCATTACTACAGCAATCTTTGACAAAGTTTATTATTCACATGAGACTCGACCGTCATTTCCCATCGTCTGTCACTTCACCATTTGCAACTTTCGATAATAAAAACCAGTTAATAGTAGGCAACCTGTTCCTTTGTACTTTTTTCAATTATTACATTGATAGAAATAGGTTTTGAAAAGTACTCTTTCAAAAAAAAGTAGTTTTAAGTTCATCTCTGAACACATTGAATTATCATCATTCATGTAAATTTTATAATAAATGAAGTTGTATCTGAAAACAAGAATTACAATTTTCGTTCCAAATTTTTGATGAGTTTTCGGATTTTCGATAAATGTCAACTTTGCTGAAACTTTTATTGATCGTGCCGATAGTAAATTTTCGTTTAAGAGGGAGCCAAAACTAGTGACAAGTTGTTCAAGATAAATGAGCTCGCAAAGATTTAAACTTGTTGAGCAGGCACAAATACGGACCTACTGCACGAGGAGTTTGGGTAAATTTCGCATTTCCAATGACCACTTTCAATTTACACATCATATTTCACATTTCCAATATTGGGTAATTCTAAGATGCAGTGAAGAAGTCTTTGAATTCATCTAATAATTTCATTTGTTAAGCGCTTCTATGACGAACAAAATTTCATATGATTCACTAATATTTGTAATTATTCTGCAAGTGATATTTCACTTATCTTTGTTGTGATGTGATGTTGCTATTTGGCAAAATAAAAACCCGATGTAAGAAATTGCCTGAAATAGAAACATTGCCTTCAATTGAAATTTGAAGCAATATTATAAGCGGTCATTGAAATGAATTATCTGTGGAACATTTTTGATTTTAATATTAAATTCTGAATATAGGAAGATGGATACGGAAAAAGAAAAACACGGATTAAATGAAATTATTCAGAACGATTTATTTAATTTTGGCTTATTTTTGTTATATAAATATAATTAAAATAATTAGCTAAATTTTGAATGTTTGTTGGTAGTAGAAGTGAACAAATTTCATTGCGAAATAAATAATTTTTCTGATTAGTAAATAATTAATAGAGAAACAATAAGACAACTTAACGAAAATTTACGAAATATTTGCAATAACTTACTAATAAGTTGTTGCATACCTTAAGCTTCTAATAAATTTTTTTCTTCTAATAAATTTTCATTTCCAAAATCTTTGTCTAACATCAAAAAGGAGTTTGAATTCGATTAGAATTTGAAATCAAATTTACAGAGAAATGTAATTTTAGTAACTTATAGGTGTATTATATTGATCGTTGATATCGCTCCTGTTAAGAGGAGACGAAAAAATGATCCAGAAAATAACTATCACTGTTAATGACAGTAATATAACAGGTTATCCGGGTCGAGTAACTAAGAGTACCATATCGGTAAACATTTATTTCATTTAGAGATATGTTTTGTCAACTGACATGTTTCATCAATGGAAATGTTTTGATGTTTTTTCGAAAATTTTTCATGTTTGAAATTGTCATCCAAAATTACAAAAATTGATTCGCATGTAAATTGGTTGAAATTCATTTTGTAAGAACTGTTCAATAATTATACATCTGAAATTTATAGTGTTTAAAAATAAAATTACTTTAGATGGTGTTGGATCCACAAAAAATTTTCTGTTTCTGCTGGATTATTTCTTTCCACAAATTTTCGTTAAAATTTGAAATGTTTCATAAGTAAATTTTGAATAAATATGTCTGCCTGATGACCTGCTGGTCCTTTATAGAACACAGGAGCAACCATGTTTACTGTTTAAATCATAATATTTCTGAGCCACAAATTATTTCTCCATCCAAAAAAAAAAAAAAAAAAAAAAAAAAAAAAAAAGAATTAATCTAAAAAGATGATTAATTAGACTTTTGTTTTGAAGGAGACAAAATGTTATCATACAGAAATAGTATGAGTCGGATAATTTAGAAATCAAATTTAGACGTAGGGAAAGTGAACAAGAAAAGAGATGGACAAATGATAATAAAGAAGTCAAAGAATTATAAAAACTAAATTCTAATGAATTTCTTTTTAATGATTCATAAAATTAATTTTTTGTTTGTCGACTGGTAATTTTCTTTTAATCGAACGCTCGTTATAATATATTTAGAAGGTTATTAGAACAGATATGTTATCAGTTAAAATCTAACTAAAATAGTTTTAAAAACAAACGAAAATAAATGATAAAAACATTGCATAACTTAGTACCAAAATTGGAATTTCTTAGTTTTTTCCAGTTCTTTTAAATTTCAAATTACTGAACTTCGAAGTATCAGGCATCAGTTGAAATTTTAACTGAATGTGTAAATTTGATCTTACTCATTTACCAAATTTGAATTGATGTTTAAATCTTGTGCTATGAAATTTTTTGCATGCTTATGCGACCAAGTGCAAAGCGTTTCAATTTTGGATAAAACATTAATTTGACAAATTTAATAAAGATTTTGCCTATATATATAAATCTCTGTTCTTCAGGTTGATAGCAACTTTGTTAACATGATGATATTAAAATAACTGAACTCACATCAACCGTCTTGCAATCCGTAATATCATTATTCGAACACTTAGCCATTCACAGTGATAAATTCGGTACCGTAACATATATTTAATCGCAGTATTTAAACTTATTAAAAAAATTAGAGATTAAAATAATAACTGACTGATCATTTTCTTTGAAAAAAGTCTTAAACTAGTCTAAGCAAACTTACAAATTACCATTGCAGTTCTAGCAGAAAACTTTTGAGAGTAAAAGTGCAGTTTGTTTCGAAGCAAGAATTTTAAAAACAACGAAGGAGTTTAAATTTATCTAAAAACAATTTTGTAATTAAGACTTGGTCCGAAAATTCAAATTCGTTGTAACATTTTGAATTCAAGAAAAAGCGAAAATTTTCAGAATTGCTTTATCATTTGCTTGAAATACTTGATACTGTTATATTTGAATTTTGCCATTGATTTGACTATTGCTATTGTGTCGTATCCACTATGAGAATTCACATGATAATGAATTCTAAACCACTGAAATTGATGAATTAAAAAAAAATTAAGACGAGAAAATTCCAATAGAAAGCTACATAAATGATTGTGACTGTGCGTTAGATTCTGTGAGCAATGTATCACGATTTATCGTACTTAAATGCTGTTGACGAACTCTTTGACATAACATGAGGAAAATCAGAGAAATAAATATTCAGAGTTTAAATCAAGCTTCATTTATTGATGATACTTCATCTTATCTATTTATGTATTTGCAACCCTTGGCTCAAAATGCCGTGCAAATTACTTCTAGCCTTTAAAAAACAAAAAAAAAAAAAAAAAGAAGAGAAAAAACTTTTCGATGATTTCTAATCTTCTGGCAAAAGATGATTGCTACCGAGAAGTTTTTGGCAAGGATTCAAGCTTTTCATAGTAATTAAGTGGTTAATTAAAGCACCCATATGAAGTATAGTTTGGAAATGAGGACCAGTGAAAAATAAAGTACTATCCTTTTTTCAACGATTGTAAATGATTTTTGAATGCTCGTTTATGGGGATATTATCTAACATTAATATGGGATATCCTAATGTGATTGCTTATCTTTAAAGTGCATTTTTAATTCTAAGCAGTTTTTACAATTTTAATTCAATTAATAAGCTGTTTTGCAGGTTATCTACAAGAATTAAACATTCGATTATGAAACTGAATCAGCACAATGAGTGAATGAAAAGAAAACGCATTGACAAGTGGAAATCAAAAATGGCAGACATTCTATTGTAAGAGAAATGAAAATTTATGAATCTGATCAGATGAACCAATAAAATTCATTAGAATGAATTTTCGACATCGAATTTTCGCTATTTGGTTTTGAAGAACTTTTGTGCTATAAATCTGTACTAAACTTTACCTGCTTGCAAGAGGATTTCTGATTGTTATATAATTTTTCGGATTTTTCTCTTTTTTTAGTAAATTATATATTTTGTCAGATCAGAACATCTAATTTGAGTGATTTTATCGGAATTTTCAGATTTTTTTCTTATTCAGTGTTTCAAAGTTATATGCGAGTAGCAGTACCAATAGTTAAGTAAATTTGTTATTTAAATGAATTTGCTATCTCTCTAATTAGTTCAACGGAACTTAAATTGGCATATATACTCGAAACTCGTATTACTATGATAGACGCGAAACAAGTCAATCATCTCGACAGTAAAAATACAGTAATCATTTCATGTTACGATGGTACTTTTTGTATTTTTGATCTCATTTCTGCCAGCTAATTAGGAACTTCTGTTCACATACCATGGTGAATTATTAAAAAAAACAAAAGTAATGCAGCATCAGGGGAAATTATTTGTCAGAAGTGTCGAAAGATTCATTACAAAATTTTTATATTCAATTCCTAATAGAAGAAAAAATTTCAGTTGGAATAAGGCAAGAATGGAAATGGTGGCAAATTTTCCATGTGAAATTAATGGCAGAATGAAGAAAAAATGAACTGTTAATAAGCAATGCGAAAATTTGAGAAAAATGGAAGGGCTAAAAACATTTGCTTATGAAATAAAGCAAATTACAATTTTTAAAAAAAATGAAATCTGGAATTAGTGTTTTTCTGGAAAAAAATCTTTTTTTAGTTAAAAAATCCTGAAGCGTGTTAAAATTTAATGGAAAAAGGTCATCACTTCCTATCCTTGAATATGTTAATGTAATTTGTTTTCCAAATACAAATGATATCATTAAAGATTATCATCGTTATATTATTTAATTTTTTATGTTCTGTTAATTTAGGGAATGCAAATTTTACAGGTTTTTATAGATAGTCACTTTTCTCAGCTTTAATTCAAATTTGAAATGAATCAAATACTAGTGGGTGAAGAATAATTCTCCAATAAAAATAAGACTAAAGAAAAAAAAAACTAATAATGCGTGGAAAATTTAGTAAGCCAAGATTGGCTTTGGCTTCATAGGATAAATTGAATCCGATGTTAAATTCTCGTAGACTTCATATAGAATAAAGTTCGGATTCCAATAAAATTGTTCCGTAAAATTTGGTTTCTGTTCCGTATAGAAGACTAAATATAATGAACAAATCAAATATGACTAATAAGTTGAGATATTGAGAAAACGATGTCCAGACGGTGCTTAACAATGCACAATTTTTTGGTTCTAGTATCTATGTTATATTGTGGACATATAACTCACTGAAACTTTTCAAATCATTTTCAGTATCATTCTGTATCTGTCTCAGTAATGTAGAAATTCAGGAAAATTCAAGATTTCAGTTTAATTTTGGAAGTTGTAAAACATTTCAAATTTCATTGAAGTAATAATGTTTTTTCGATAAAAGTCCTAATTGACAGCTGATGAATTGGTGGTACTGAAAACGAACTAGAGTGATATCTGGAAATGAAATCATTTCTTTAGATCTTCTGCAATAAATATGATAAATTGAAATGTGGCCAGATTTTCTCAGAGATAGTTTAACAGATTGTCTGATTGAATTCTTAGAAATAGATGCTGTGGCTTGGAAAATAAAAAGATGAAATTGGAAATCTCTCGACATACTTTTTTTTCGAGTTTAAAATTGCAGTACTAAAATAGTTTTAAATTAATGTAATTTTGATATTTGTTAGTTTGAAGTAAGAAATCTAAGCCTTCCTTTTACATCTGAGTGGAATGAAACAGAGTTTTTCTTTTTTTTTTTTTTTTTTTTACAAAGAAAAACAACGACTGACATTCAGAAATTATCGACTGAAATCATATTCTCATTTTTATTAGAATCATCTTAGTATCCTGATAGAAAAACTGCGAAACAGTTTTCGAGAATTATCGAAAGATTGAGGCTTAATATTTTAACTACAACTGACTGTAAGCTGATATATAATATGATAAATAGAAAAGCAGTAGATTTTCAGGAAGAGAGATTACTGTTGAAAAAATGACAGACAAGCTTGAAGAAAGTAATTGATCAATTAATTAATTGTTGATGAGATCTATTGGTTCGTACTGTTGGCAATAAAGAGAATAAATAATGGTGAAAAGTTGAAGAAATTACCGGGCAGATGCATTATTTCTATAAATACTATCGTCAATATATGTTCCCACTCTTCAATATGCAAAAAAAACTAATCGATTCATTTACATAAATTGCGAGGAGGAAATTAAATTAGCGATCTTGTTAGGTTATGAAAAATACTTGCAGACCAATTAAGTCTTAATAGGTTCAGACGATTTTATTATTAGCGAAAGGACCGATATGAATGAATATCGAAATGACTTTGGATGACAACGGAAAAAAAGAATCCATACCTTTGAAACTATCATCTCATTTTATTACTTTTGTTGATCAGAACTTTAGAAAGTACTGAAAAAGAGATTTACAGAATCCCAATTGATTTATTTGGAAGATAAAAAAATCAAGTATGGTATCACTTAAAATTACGTTATTTATTTGGAGAAGCACTATGAACAGAAAATGTATTCATAGCTGAAAACATTTTTATCTTCTGTAATTACCGAAATCGAATCGTATTGATATTTTTGCTAATTCCACTTTCCCTATCATACATTTTGTATAATTCTTTACTTTCTAGTAATTATTTTTAGTAATTCAAAGAGTTTTGCTCTTTGAAGCTTTCATGATATGCAATTATTTAAAAAAACGAATGGAATGAGTCAGACCAATTAATTTTTTTTTTCAAATTTTTAATAACAAACAGAAATTTTATTACCACAATTATCACCACTGTTGAAATGTAAACAAATTTCCGAATACGAAAATGCGATAGAAAATGTGCTTAAAGTTTAAAGCAAATAGAATCATATAAGGATTAGTTTTGAGCTTTTGATTTAATTTAAAGGAAAATGTAGTTAAATTAAAAGGGAAAATGTTATGAAGAAAGAAAGTGTGTGACTTCTGTATTAAATCACTATTAGCTGCAGATTCATCGAATCGCAACATGATAGAACTCATGCATAGTGCACTAGATCATTCTGTAAACAAAATAGACTGGATAGAATTGTAAACAAGAAATAATATGACTTATATTTCATTGATTTGATTGGTAATTTGCAAATATGTCAACACAAAAGAGATCTGACAGGAAGTAGAGTAATATCGATGAGCAAGTTTAAAATGCTGTTTGAAACGGCCATAATAGGCTAAATGACATTATCTTATTAACTCAATAAATGAATTGAAAATCAAATTTCCAAAGAATGAATTGAAAAATTATAGACAAATAGTATCATATGTTTACCAGCTTGAGTACAGTACTTTCACTTTTAGTTTTCTGGTGAATTCACAAACAAAAAGATTCAGTGGTAATGCTTCAAAGAAAAACCAAACTAATTTTTATTGCTGACTAAATCATAGCAGCACCAATGACAACAACAACAATAAATTCTTGATATGTACTTTTTTACATTACTGAAAAGAAATAATGTTCAGCGATTTCATTTGTAATGCCAAAATTTAAAAATCTCTATATTTATTATTTCCTATCTAAAGATTGGAGTTTCGACTTTCTGTATAGATCGTCTTTCTTCTTGTTAAGTCGCTGAATTTTACATTCCGAATTTTTGGATGAAAACTTGTTTGGATCTGAAAAGAGTAAATAGATTGTCAGCTATATCTTTTTCTTTCTTCCAAAAATTTAAGTATCTTTTCATTATTTAATATTTTGTATTCCAAAGATTGAATAAATGATGATGAATAAATCGAAATTTTTTGGTAATATTAGTTGATCTTTGTATTTTAACATAGTTGACGATTGATAAAATGTTTCAGAATGGATTAATTTGCAACCTAAGACATCCATTAAGTGTGTATTTTCAAAAGCTCTAATTGTCATAAAAGAAAATAATTTTAGGAATTTGGAGTGAAAGGAATACCTTTTTTTTTTTAATACTTTTCTGCCATAAACCAACCCTTCGAAAATATGCAAATAAACAAACAAGAAAACATAGAAGCCCCATTAGAGTGTATAATACGCAATAATCAACCATGTTGTGGGTTGTGTCTTGATATTAGCTCTAAAAAATTCTAAAATAAACTTTAAAAAAAAATGAAAACTTTTTCTTGAAAAAAAATTTCGATTCAATTTCTTATCTATTTATGTTTGTTGTTCATTTGTTTAAATGCATACATTCCAAAGATTTTGCAATTGAAAATTTTTTATTCAAAATCTACTTCTGCACAGTTATTTATGGCTTAGAATAGGTTTATTTTAATCTCAAAAATTATCATCTAAACTAACTGCCAATTGTTTTGGGAATATTTGTCACTTCGTTATCAAATTATTCAATGTATTTCCTCAACGGGTACTGATATTTGAAGGAAATGAAACTTTATTTAAGCCTTTGCTAATAATTTGCTTTGTTTAATCTACGAATAGCCCATTGGATAACATTTGTATGCGTAGAAATTTTTATGCTACATGTTATATATATACATGTAGCATAAAAATTTCTAACATGTAGCATAAATATATATATGTATCATGCAAAATATACATGCAGCGCAAAAAGGTCCAAGCAATATATATATATAATGTTGAAAATTCTTCATCGTCTCTTGTCTTTATTTGTTGTCTTCTACGTTAATTGTATTCTTATATTTTGTCGATGGGTTACAGGTATTAATGTAATGATAAGTTTGATACATGGTGATTGTTTATGAAAATGATTTATGCTTTTGCGAGCTATTCATCGATTGACCCCGTTCAATCTCAATCCGCTTTAAGAGAAGAATTTTGAAGGAAAAGTAATTTATTGTCTCATATCATAGATTTTGCTGCAATGTCATATAAATCAATCATTTATTAATATACCGAAATCGTCGTTTGTTTTTCTTTGGAAATATCCAAGCTAAAATTCATCGGGAAATTATTGATAGTAATAAAGAAAGCTGTGTTTATTGGTAAATCAAAAAAACTTCATATATAGGAATAGCCATGCCTAGAATTTTGAAAAAAGAAAACCTTTTAAAAACTTGATAAGTCAGATTTCTTGGGACTGAAAAAATTATTCAAACTGTTATATCATTAATGGTTAGGATATTTTGAATTTCATGTAGCATTACATGTAGCAACTCACTTTATTTAAACTTGAATTTCATGCAGCAACTCACTTTATTTAAATTTGCTATGACAATGAGAAACTGAATCAAAGAGAAGAGGACAATAGAAAGGATAAAGGTAAGAAAATAAGATTCTGCGACGATATTTCATGAATGATGAAGAAAATTAATCTTTATGTCTCAATTATTACAAATGCAATTTTTTCTGTGCCATCTACGTTCAATCATTTTTATTCCTCAAAAAATTTATTAAGATCTATCAAAGTGAAATGGAGCAAAATTTTTCCAGAAGGGTGTTGAATTAAAAGTTGAATGATTCGAATGCATTTAGCCATCAGTATATTTTGCATTTATGTAGTTTTCTCGAAAAATACACGCGATATTACTGGCATTTGATGTATTTTAATATTATGCAAAAAGGACCTTTTTCTTTCCAGAATAAAATATTCATCGAAATTTGCAGAAGAGAAATTTAGATTGGTGCAGATTCAAGCTGGGAGAGAGAAGAAAGACAGGAAATTACCCCTTGCGATACGCTTTCTACACTCAGTTTCATCTTTGTTCCTACCTAACATTTATTGCATATTTTGAAACAAAAATCCTGTAGATACCTGATTATATTGACAATAAAAAACGGTATAAATTGTATCATTAACACTGTTATCGCATGAGATACTGCCGAGCCAGATGTTTTGGGACTTTTTTTCTTCCTGAATGCCAGGCTCTAGGATTTGGTGCGGAATCTAGCAGAACTGAGATTAAATGAACAGATGAGTCAGGACGAAAAGCAACGAGAAAAAGATGAAAATGAGAACAGATAAAAAAAGATTATTGATTTCATTGTTATTAATGCCATCATGTTCTTTCGCTTTCTTCATCGGATTTTTCAGGCCAGAGTTTTGAAATAGTGACACCACTCGAATTTCAGACCTTAAATTGACATTTATGAATCCCTAAAAGTAAATACTTTTCATGTGCCCCTATTATTACTTCTTTGCATTCATTAGACGAATATATCGTGATTTTGAAATTGATATTTAAATTCTTACTTATGAGATAGCGACTAGCCATGTAAAACTTCTACCTATATGAGGGTTCATTTTTCCCTTTTATGTTGTTTTTCTTGTTTCAAAAGAGAATGAAGTAAGGACTTAAGTAATTGTAAGGTACTATTGCAAATTATTATTATTGTTATTACGATTCGATCTCTGTTTGATAATACTTTTTGTCCAAATCATTATTTTTTTTAACAGTGCTTTTGCTCCAGAGTTCAGTTTGTTCCGATAAATAAGTTCTTCAAACAAAAATAATACGATAATCAATTATTGAGAAGTCCGGATGAGTTAGAATAATGGCATTTAGAAGTTTTGAAACAAGAGTGCGAATAATGGAAATTCAAAATCAGTCAACTGTTTCTTTCAATACTACCCGAAGCTTTTGCTTTAGAGCTCTAGTTAAATAGGATCTACTATTCTTTTTCACTATAATTTATTGTTTATATGTTATATTCCCTCTGCAAAATTTCAGCTTTCATTAAACTAAATAATGATGACTGATAGCAGAAATCTGGCATATACATAGTTAATATTCCATAGCTAAGTGTATTTTCCAAATAAAACTTTTAGAAATTTTGCTATTCATTTTTTCGGATTTATCCAGAGAAATTAGGAATCAGAAGCAGATAGTTTACATATCAATTAAAAATAGATAAAGTGCAGAGAATAGATGAATAAGACGATTTTGGTAGAGTATGTCAAATTCAAGTAATAATTCTTATGCTGCATTCGTTATGAGTCGGTTGTTGATTTGCTGAATTGAATTTCACTGAAATGCAGTAATATATAAATTTTGTTAGTCAATGAGGATTTCTTAAGTAAAAACTATAAAAATTGGATATAAAAAAATTTGGAATGAATTTTTTCGAATTAAGATTCAACAGGAGGAAGTAACTGAGAAATGACGCTATAAGAAAAATAAATATGAAAAGAATGAGGAAAAAAAGCAAAAAAGGTTTATGAATATTTGATTTTTTAAGATTTAAATATGTTGATGTCTCTTCAGAGAGAAGAGCGGATTCAAATGTTTCTTAGAATAATACATATAAGACAAATTTATTTCGAATTGATTAGAAATTTCAGTTTTGCTGCTTTATTACTCCTCGATGGTAGAGTTCATCAATCTCTAAATTTTCAATGAAAGGAATAAAAAAATCGAACGATTGTGAGCTTACAAACTAATTATATGTCAATTATCGTTTTCAAAGTAATTAACTTTCTTATAATCATTGAAACATACCCTGATTGTCTCCTGGTTTTTTAAATTTTTTTATTTTATTTTTTTTCTTTTTTTCAGCATTTTAAAGAAATTCTACACTGCAAAGTTCCAAGTTAAACAAAAGACGTATTTAAAACAAATGAACCAATGCAGCATTTTTTATAGAGCGACTTGCGTTTCTTCTTTATGAAGGTATGAACTTTCTAAAACAACATTGTCCTCATTTTGTCATGCATGCTTCCTGGACATGATGATATGTCATCTCATTCAAAAAAATCGAAATCCTAGTTCTAGAATCTGTCCATTTTTATCTGTTACACATTTATCGGTGTCTCCTGAAAAATTTCTCTTGCCTTGTCTTTATAATGTCGCATACTGTTGCTGTTTTTGTCATACCTTGGAGAATACAGATTGATTTTCGTTACAGTATTAGACGTGCTGAATACTTAAATAAAAATTATATCTAATAAATCATAAATTTTCGTAAATTTCAACAAAGGATGAGCTTTTAATATTGCTAAACTAATGAATATCAAAAAATGAAAAAAAAAACACTTTTTTTATTCAAATAATGAGGGCTTGAAAAAAACAATTCTTTCGATTTTTAAATGTAACAGTAATTCAAGCACTTTATGAAATATTTAAATTTCCAAATGTTGAAACGACCTTGCAAGAAAATATTATTTGTAGAGATGACAAAATATAAATTTTGACTGGAAGAGCGATAAACATTCATTATAAGACTACACTTCTTATTAAATCATCTCAATTAGTTTGGTATAAACTCCAATTGTTGAAATTTATATAAGTTAAAAAACTCATGCTCATATTTTCCAAATTCATAGTTTGCATCTCATATTTTTAATCAAAACTTATTATGGCTATTATGCCAGTGCATCTGTCATTAACCATTATAGTGAGATATCTTCATGACATTACCATTATGCTAATCATGTTAATGTACTACAGCTGATTACTGTCGAAAAATTGCAGGAAATATTTCTGGAACATCCAAAGTAATGAAAAGGAAACCAATTATTGATCACTTAAAAAATCAGGACAAATCGTTAAAAGAATAACATCGCGAATTTCTGCCAAGAATTCTCGTATTCTCCTTGTCATTTCCTTACTATCAGGATATGCAGTGCATTTCTGTTTTTGACTTTTCTTTGGTTGGCTTTCAATTCATTCGTTTTGAATGTTTATAGTTTCTTTAAATTTAATCAAAAATGATTAATTTAAACGAAAAAATGAGCAGAAAATGCATGACTATTATTCTATAAGTAATATTAAGAAAACAGAAGAATTAGATGATACATTTCTCGAAAAATTCTATGTTAATAAAAATGATGGCGGCAAACTTTTTTTTGTTTGATGTGAAATTTTTTCAAAATGAAAGAAATCTATTTGGAAAACATTATTTCGTTTTCAACGTTAAAAATTTATAATTCATTAGAAAATTCAATCATGCCATCAAATAATTTCACACAAGTTGTTAGCTAATAGATGTGATGGATTTTGTGCTTCGTCATCTTCCCACCTTTCTCTTTTGAACTACTTTTTTTTTCTTTTTGCTAACTTCTTATCATCGCACTACTTTCAGGAGAATCAATGAATTATTATAAGAGTTGTGTTTTTATTCTTTTTTTTTCATGCAAATATGTTTCAGAAATTCAGCAAGAAAACATTTATCACTTGTTGAAAGAGATTTTTGTCAAAATTTCGACATCATTACTAAAATATAACTTGCTCTTCTCAGGAAGCAATGAATGATTTTAGCATTTCTTGAGAGTTATCAGTATAAAATAAAAAAAAAAAAAAAAAAAAAAACTTCGATGATATTTGAGTAGTCGGTGTTTATAATTTATAATAACGTCTTATAAGCAACTTTCTATGATGAAGTCATATAAAATTAGCAGCAATGTGTCGCTAGAATGCTAAAGTATCTAAAGATTTTACACATCTGCGCAAAATGATTGTTCTGAAGAGCATGGGAAACATTATCCATGGGAAATATGGTATTCTTGATTACTATACTTCAACTTTCAAGGACATCTAGTGCTGAGAGAATGATTTAACAGGAAATCCAAAAATCACACGCTCTTTGATGCTGTACACGCTAATTCGAAGTCATGTTTTATCCACCCTTTTCAAAAAATTTTTGCAAGGATTGTTCTAGCCTGAACTAAATTTTCTATGCGAAAAAAGTATATTATGAACAAAGCATTTCGATAGAAACTTGCTGCATGAATCTTTGTTTATATCAAATTATCCGTCCTTAATTTTCTAAATATCTAAACGAATTATTTAATTATCAAATTTTAGGGAGAAAACGAATAAGAGACGAATTCAGGGGAAAAGATGAAAGTTGGGGAGAAAGGATTATGGCCAAGGATTAATCGCTCTTTTAGTGGAAAGGGAAAAAGGCGAAAAGAGCACTTTGGGCCAGATAACATTTACGCTTCTTATTCACCAATTTCCTTCAGAAGTCCGAGACTGTCACATAAGCACATTGCATAAAATGAAGTCAAGCACTCTTTTCGGCATGTTCCTCTTGCTGGGTACTATTTGATTTCTTACTGTATACATTATTTTATTGAATGTAATTTAATCATTTATACATTTGATTTTCAATATCTACAATTTAGCGCCACATCTGTCACACTGTTTCATTCCTACACTACAAACTTCTGTCTGTTTACCGTAAAGTTAGCAGATTTCGTCCGTCTCTTTTTCAACAACCTTATACGTCTAATCTCTGACCTCATCTCCAAATCCATTATACATTAATGCTGGGTGATTTTATTTTATAATGGGTACCAATTTGTTTTGTCGATTTTTTTTCAAAAACTTTAGAGATTATTCGATCTGTACAAATAATCAACTCACCATTCATTCCGTAATTGAAATCTAATAACTTCCGATTTTGACTTTTGAATCACAGCTGATTATTTAAGAGATGAAAGGAAGGAAGCAAAGAGGAAAAAGAAGAAACTCTAATTCAATATACTTTTTGCTTACTTAAAAAGTTTCACAGTTTATTGAAGCAAAGAAAGTATGCTTTAGAAATATTACTATCAAAAGCCCATCAAAACTGCTACAGCAAGCCAGATTGACGGAAATAATTCTTCAATTCAAGTTTTTACTTTTCAATCATTCACAAACTTCACATCTTGCAAGATTTGCACAACCTAAGTTGAACTTTTATCGTAAAATTCTCTTTTTTAGTTTTTTTCACCATAAATTTTGAATTTTCTTGCCTTTGTACTCTCTAAATCTAACATAACGTTCATCTGAGAAGATTGCAGAAAGGAGATGTAAAGAGAAAAATTGCTTGTAAAAAGCTAGTCTCTTATCTCTGAAAAGATATCAGAACTTAGCAGTAGCGAGACCAACTTGAACTGAGTATTTGTCCATCGTCGATTAATTTTGTAAACGT
>JAOVVO010000730.1:0-39901 GCA_028564675.1 Onchocerca lupi | reverse complement strand
TATATATTTTACCTACATTACAAACCTGTCTCTTATCCTTCCTCTTCCTTCTAGACAATCATTATCATTGTCATAGACAATCATTTTATCATTGTTCCCACTACAATAACAATTGTTTGTGTATCTGTGTATGTGTGAAAAGAGGATATCATCAATGGAACAAAATCATTTTGCATCTTCTTTTCGCAGAGCAATAAACTTTTCTCATCTACTCCAATCACCCCAAGGGTATTTCATCATCAACAACGAAGAAAAAAAAAAACGAAAAACCTTAAATTCACATCCAACAAGCTTTTTAAATCAAAGAAATTTCGAAATAATACGAAATCAAATGCTTACACATACACACACATACAGACGCAAGTATACATAATGTACAGATGACTCCATCCGTAATGTGTATATTTATATGCACATGCATACACAACTAAATATATGTTTATATATATATATATATATATATATATGTTTGTATATTGACAATGTTATTTCATCATTATCATCATCATCACCATCATCATCATCATCATCAGCATTACCATTATTTGGCATACAACAACATGTCCTAATCAAGGACATAAATAATGAAATGTTACGAAATAACATCAACATCTAATACTAGAAAAGAATCTCTAATGAGTAATCCTAAAATAAACATCATTTTTTATTCCAAATATTAGTCATAATAATGTAATGAGTTTTTCACTGTATACTAAATCATCAGTTATCTATCTATATAAATTAAAATGTAAATGTTTGTTGTTCATTTTTACACAACGTTTCAACTTCTTCGATTTAATTTAAAATTTTGATATAAAATTGCAGTAGAAAAAGCGTAGGTTTTTATATAGATAGATCTTTTTTTTTTCTTTTTTTTTCATCTTTCACATCTGTGAGAGGTAAAATTAAATGAGCAAACTGAATCTATTCACCACGCCTACTTTCTGCAAAAGTGACATTTTGTTGCTTTCAATACAATGTTGTAAGTTCTTCACCAACTGCTTTGAAATTTCGATATAATATTGCACTCGAAGAGGTGCGTGTTTGAGAACTTCCGGAGATTTAGAATTTTGAACAAATGAACATTTACATTCTTATTTATTTAAAGTAAATGGATCCCGATCATACGAAGGATGCGAAAATAATGATTTTGCAACTAACATCAAAGTGACATCCGAAAGTCCGAAACGATTCTGATGTGCAAATCGATTATTTGACTTTGGCATAAAGGCGAAAGACTAAATCGAGTAATCTAAAAGTGGGTTCCCCTGATATTTCCCTCAGGATCTGGAGAAGCTGTTATATTCGATAAATCGAATGATTAGAGGAATTGTGGGACGAAATGTCTTCAACCTATCCTCAAACTTTCAATGAGTAGACGTCTTTGCTTGCTTGAATAATAGATAGACATTGAATGTGTGCTTCAAGTAGCCATTTTTGTAAGATGAACGAAACGTCGAGTTAAAATATAAGCGAAAATAACCACTAACTTGTTGAAGTTGTTTGGTTTTTTCAATTGCAGCAACAGATGATGGAGAAGAAGATAAAATAAGTGTAGCTTCAGTAGCAGGTGATGTTGCATCATGCGGAAATACGTAACTTGCAACCATTTAGATTCGAAGTTTACGTCAACTATTTCGATTTATATTTCAATGAAACACAATAGCTGAAAAAAAAAAAAATTGATATAAATAAATTTATTAATCTATTTATTTTCAAAAGTACAAGGTTTAGCTAAACAGAATTAGCGAGAGGTATGCTATAGTGCATTTCTCGTTCATTGAAACATCCGTATGTTCGTCAGTTAGTCCGACTCGCATATTTCATTCAAATTGTAGAATGATGGACAAAATACTTCTTCATTTAAAGAGAAAGAGAAAGAAGAGAGAAGCATCTCAAGAACGAAATTTCGAAAGACATTTAAATATACCTAATGAAAGTTCATTTCATATTATCTCTAGTCTTAATCCTATTATAAATTAATGTAATTTGTTAACTCAATCTCAAATTCATATTCATTACATCAATAAATTATTTTCACATTTCTCTCTCTCTCTCTCTCGCTCTTATCATCATCATCATCATCACAAATTAACATTTCTTATAAATATGCAAATATACATTTATTGTAAAGCTGGAGAATGAAAGATCGTCAAATTTACAACAAATGTATATTCCATCAGCAATATGATTGAACAAAAATAATTATAAAAGAAGTAATGAAGAGGAAATGGAAATAAGTAGTGAAGAGAAAATGAAAGTGAGGAAAAAACTGATACCAACGAATTGGAGAAATACTCTTCAAAATTAACCACTTCCTTACTTTTCTTTCTAAAAATTATACTTCGAGGAGAGAGCATCTTCTGAATTAAGTGCAATACATCTTTTAATGGATAAAGTAATCAGAATAAAACAAGCTTATTAGACAAGAAATTTTACATAATAATACAAAGGGAAAAATTAAGAATTTTGAAAGAAAATGATGGATGAAAGAATATTTACATCTTCAACAATTTTCATTCATGCAATTTCAAAAAAAAAAAAAAAACATTCACGTTGTAAAAAGAAACAACAGAAGAGAAAAGTGATGACTGCGACAAAAAAAAAAAAAATTACCAGGATTTTCACAAAATGAATTTAAATAATTTATTTTCACCTCTCTTTATCTTTAGTTCTACTATTTTTTGTTCAATTCACTTTTTTTTTTCCGAATACTATTCTAAATATAAAAATTGATTCCATAAAAAAGAAAAGGAAACCATAATTATCCAGAAACTAATTATCATCACCATCATTTCATACAAATACAAAATGCTATCATCTTGTAATGGATAATAAATATATGAATACCGACAGGGATAATGAATTAAATATCTATAATCTTGATTACCGAACTATGAACAGAAAGTGCACATGAAATGGAGAAGTGTCAGCAGGAGGGCGACAATGAAGAAGAGAGAGAATTTGATTAAATTTCAATAACACAATGATTCACATTCAGCCAAAATTTCCAGAAATAAATATAATGCAGCATAATACACAACAATATATATATATATATAATTACCAAGAATTTTCAAAAACTAGCTTACCGATGAATTTAATTTCAGAAATAAAACACATCAAAACTTATTTGCGTAACAACTAATAAACCTACCGACTCTACACCTTGAACAGTATCAACTCATAATGGAACATATCTCTGGAAATTGAAAACAAGTCATCACATACGATGATTGACTAAGACGAGGGAGAAAAAAAAAATCGAAAAATTTCATTTTAAAAAAATTCAAACGGCTCATGAAGTGAATCATTTTTAGGAAATTATTACTTCATAACTCCATCCATTATTTATTATAACTACTACCTTCTACAAAATACAATAAACTGAATTAAGGTCATCATCCCTCGTTTTTCCTATTTCTAGAATTTGCATAATTGCCACCTACGTAGAGTTAAAACTCTGTTTTTCATTATTCCTAAGATATATCATTAGCAACTTGATCTCTTCTTTACTTAAATATTCCATTCATCCATCCATAACCGTATTCAG
Source organism: Onchocerca lupi (assembly GCA_028564675.1). Classification (NCBI taxonomy): domain Eukaryota; kingdom Metazoa; phylum Nematoda; class Chromadorea; order Rhabditida; family Onchocercidae; genus Onchocerca; species Onchocerca lupi. The sequence continues at coordinate 36,348 of JAOVVO010000730.1, read as the reverse complement.
AAATGAATCAAATCGATTTCTAATCGACCTTGGAAAATACATCTCCTGTCATGCGACGAAATTTTGGACATGCATGAAGGGGGTCATGCATCATCGAAACGGATGTTTATCTTTGGCATATATACTAAAAATCATTAAATTTCTTCACACATTAAATCAATTCCTTCCTAATTTCATGTTTTCATTAAATCTAAATATACATATATACACTCATGCATCAAAGATAGTCAATTATAACCATGGCCATAACTCATCTTAAAAATTTCATAAACAAGTTAGAATTATTGCTATTGTCAACATTATCATTGTCATGTTTATGAAATACAATCAAATAACTCGTCACGGTCATAAAGAGAGCTTGTTCGATCATCTTATCTGTCTCTCAAATTAAAACTGATTAAAATTGATAGATAGGAATGATACGAAAACAAGTAACAACAACCAATCAACATTTTACATTATTTCTAGCTTAACAAATTCATTATTCGAATAACAAGTAAATCATATCAACAGAAATCAAACTGAGAAAAGGAAAAAGATTTAAAATTTTAAAAAATTAAAATAGAAATTTTCATTAATCATAGCAAATAAAAAAAGGAAGGGAGAGAGAGAGAGAGAAAAAAAAACATCAATATTACACCATAGTTTTCTCTCTTCTCGTTCCTCTATCATTAGTCATACTTTTTTTTTTTTTTTTTTTTCAAAGCAAATTTTAATCATATGAATATTCATAACATGCTCATACTGATACTCCACTCCTTATTGCTACAACAATATACTATTACTATCAGTATTAAAATACGCTTATGCCAATATCCCTTATTTCATACCTATTATTGCTATGACAATGACAATAACAATACTACTACAATTACAATACGCTTACAATATTACTCTTTTGCTTGTCTATTATTGCTACAACAACAACAACAAGAATACTATTACTACAATATGATCAGTACTGATAAGGAATAATATTCATAGAAAAAAGCAAATAAAATAAGAACGAAAAGATTCACTACAGTATAACACATTACAAAAGCAATTTAGCAAAAAATGTGCGCAATATGATGATGATGATAATGAACGATGTGGAAGACATTAAAAATCGGCCGGTTGTCAATGCCATGAGATCGTTTTGGATGCTGAAATACCTCGTAAAAACCCCCAATACTATCCATACATATATATATCTATATATGTATACCTAAACCGGTCATCAATGTCACCTGCCGTTTTCAATTTGTACCTTTCATAACATCAAAACTATATATACCATTATCATTTGATACTAAAAAACAAGAAAAGAAAAAGGGAAATTACTCCACATAATATCTCAGTAATGACATCTTAGTAATGAAATTGATGAACGAAATAATTAATAAATAATCAAAATTGGATCAAAATTTAATTCATCAATTCATTCATTTCTATTTCAGCTTTTTATAGCTTTATGATGAGCAACTAAGCAAATAATAAAGCTTTGATGATGGTGACAAATGACACAAAAAAAAAAGCTGATGACACGAAATTGAACCTATTAAAGGTAGCTAGCCAGCTAACTATTTTATCAAATGGAATTAAAAAAAATATAACCACCATATCAGTAACTCTATAATATTTTTGTTACTGTCATCATTGTCAAAGCAATCATTATTCATCCAAATGATAAATATTTCATGACAGAAAATCTAAAAAAAAAAAGAATGGATATAAAAGAAGATATAAGACAATTTAAATAAATAAGTAAATATATTGTATATATTCAAATTATCTTATATTAATCTGTATATTTAAATTCTATACATAGGGAAACAAAATGAAAGACAATGAATCGATAATAATAGGAAAGATAGATCAGATAATTACGCATTATGCTGTGTCATTTCACAAAATCCTTCCTCATTTCCTCCTCTTTTGTTCGCTCAACTATAATTCAAGAATTAAAAATATATGTCTAAAAACAACAAAGCGATCCGATCCGAAAATTTTTAAAATTTAATCGCTTAATCACTCAAATTTCAAATTTTGCATTTCTCAAGAAAACAACAACAATAAAGGACTTTTATAATAAAAAAAGAGTTTTAAATCTATTGTAAAATTTTTAAACCTGTTATGAGATAAATGATTGGTATCTAAATTAAAGATATCAATTAGATAAAGCTAGGAGGGTACAAAGATAGATAATGATGAAGAATGAATAAATGAAATAGTAATGAAATGAGGATGAGAAGGTGTAAATATCGATAATATTCAATATTTGAACACGCTACTACTACTACTACTACTACTACTGCTGCTACTGTATCAAGTTAAAAATTTGTTTAACAAGTGACACATCAATAATTCAAACGACAGCTGTTTCAACTGCACACATGACGAAGCATTTTGCTGTCCAGTTTCAATGAATAATCAATAATTCTGATATTTAGGCAGCAAATTACAATGATATGTTCTTGTTGACCGAACAACCATTAATAACTCTTATCAGAAGATAGGAAAAAGAATTACATTTGAAACCTTTCCACAAATTTATTATTATATTATACAACTTTAACAACATGTATATTGAGAAATATTTCTCAAATAATTATAGTATAATGAATTAGCATAGATAAAAATTCTATTTCCATTTTCGATATCAATAAATAATATAAATTGCCTCTGATTCACCAAAAGAAAAAAAGAAAAGAATCCAACAGAGTACTCAATTAACTTATTATTAATTACTGTTCGAAAACAACATAGATATAAGAGATAAATTATTGTTAGTATATATTTTCTATTTTTATTTCACGAAATGCTAGGTGTATGCGCAATCCTTATCACAAACATCACTGCTAACTTATCAGCAAAATAAACCGGTTCTAAATGAGAATATCGTCGAAAATCAGGTCCCTCTTTTCATCATCAACAATTAATGAAAACACGAACAGCAAAAAGCAATCACTTTAACAGCTGTACACATTCGAAAATTATGATAAGACACTGATGATGAAAGAAAAACGTTCTTGTTCAACTTGTTTCTTATTCATCATTCTCATCTAATGAAATTTAAAACACTTTGCACGATAGACTTAAAAATTTTCAGAATATATGACGTAAAATGAAATTAGGAAAATGCTGAACAAAAGATATAAATGATCGATTTCCCGTCCCTTCTCTTGCATTACTTAAATTCGCAATAATGGACATGCCAGATGTTACTAAGATTAAGTTTCATTCTTCTACCGTCTGCTTTGTTCTATCACCCCGCCAAAATACTACAATTTATCGCATTTTTCATCACACATATATACGCATAGGTTTCTCTTATGTAGGCCAATTTACGTGAAGTTGGAAGTTCTACTAATTAGCAATCGATCGCAGATCAGTTTAACCTTTCATCTTTGCCGATGTTTATCTTCAATGAGTGTGCTACTATTACAAAAGTTCCTTCCGATCTTCTTCACATGACAAGTGTTGATTTGAACTTAGTAAAAGAAGAAATTATCTCTTTTATCAATCTTTTTCAAGTTTATCAATCTTCAGTCTGATCAAAAACTATTCGACTAATTGCCGCCAATAGTTTACTTGAAAATACTTCATAGTTTTTAATGACATATACTAATGCCAAATATACCCTGCTCTACGTAATACAATTATAGCATTCATTATAAGTAATGCAAAAATCAAGCTTTAAAATAATTGGAATTCAATTCTAACAAAGTAACAATTTAAGATACACCTAACTGCTTCTCAACAATTCCTTGTGAACAAAACAGTTGAAAAAGACATATAAGAAAAGGAAAAGGATTTTGAAAAATGAATCAAATTTTTGGTAAATTGAATCGGTTTTGCTATACTGATTCAAATATACTAAAAAAGCAAATTCAAAACCATCATGAAAATCTATATTTCTCAGGATTAAATCAGAAATCCAAACTTAATTTTTGTAAACGATGTAAGATTAGTTACAATTCGTAACCATCCAGAGATAGTCTTTTCATGCCTCATGAAAAAAAAAATTGTTTGAATTCTTCTATCGATGTTTGATGTTAGTTGCAAAAATTCCGAATTACTATCATCTAAATTCCATTCATGATTATTCATAAAAAACACAAAACCTTGCCATTTTTAATCAACCACAAATTTATGATATTTCAATTCCATTCCGTTAGAAATAATTGTAAAATTTTGTCTTAGGTAACAGTATTCTATCATCAAATCTATCTAAAAAATTTCAAAAAAAAAAAAAAAAAAAAAAAAAATAAAAAAAAAAAAAAAAAAAAAAAAAAAAAATCAGTAATATTCTCGACAACTGTTGCTGACATACCTTGTATTAATCTTTCACCAACATTACATTTTCACTACTATGGGATGAAAAAAAAAAATGGTTAAGTATGAGATATTATGTGAAAATTCTTATAAATATTCCAATACATATTATAATAAATATTATTATATTCCAATGCATATTATGATAAATGTTATCCTTTTATCACATTCTAATATATGTTGTGATTTTATCTTATAATATCATTTTTCTTTTCCTTTTGTGATCGAAAGAATTAGATTTAATATATCTTAATGACTTCGGAAAAAAAAAAAATTTCGAACCTAAACATCAATCGCACGAAGAGTTTTTTTTTTTTGAAAATGTGACAAGCACGATATCACTTTCAAACTTTGATAAAGCTAAATGAAGCGGATTAAAATACTGAACTATAAGCTATCTCCTGGTACATGCTTACACTTATTAATATCAGAGAAAAAGAATTAAAATCGAAAGAAAAAAGAAATATGCCATCATCAGTCGGGAAGAAAAACAATTTCAACTTTTATAAATGACAGTCATCAAAAAATAAATACTTTATATTTCGATCTTTGATATGTACAGACTTTATATTTCGATCTTTAATATATATAGATATATTGATCCAATCTAATAAACCAGTTAACTGCATTTTATATCCCAATCATATTTTTAATACTTCATATTTACCATGTCGTTAATTAATTTATAATGAATTTGCTTTATATGTTACTCTCAATAATCTATCATTAAATATATCTATCTCGTTATCAATGATTAACTCAATTTACAATATCTGCATATCAATTTTTTTCATCAATTATTGATATGTACCTACTGCGAGATTTATTCTTTATCATTTCTCTCACTTCGTTCTTCAACCTTCTCCTTTAAATCAATCATATTTAGAACACAAAATCCGAAATTTCAAATTAATTTTCAGTATTAAATATGAAATCTCTCAAATTCGACAGTTTTATCTTCCTAAATATTCGACATATTGCATATTGCCTCACCAAAAAAAAAAAAAAAAAAACTCATGATAACTTTCATAATTGGGATCGAGGCCGAGAAAAAACTCTGGGATACCGTAATCTAACTACTACCTTAATACGATTACAAAGTATCAAAATGACATTAAACAACATTTAAAATTTTCATTCAAGAACACACCATTCAAAAATCTTTCCTTAAGCTATAAATCAGCAAAAAATTATCCGAGTATTACTGAAATAAAGTAAATGCTTACTTCTTTTTTCCTTTCTAAAGCAATTTAACAAAAAGAAGTGAAATTCCAAATATATTAAAATGATGATAAATAAAAAAATTTTTTGAAAAAAGTTGCAAAACAAGAAACGAATGAAAAAAACAAGAATAAATAAAATTCATATCTAAAATAAACCAGATCAAAAATTCGCTAATCACTTTAATCTTGAACAGAAGCAAGTGAGCTCATGTTGAAACTATCAGATCATCTGAGTAATCTAATCACTGCCAAGCATTTTGATCTAAGTATTTTTTTTCATACTGTTTGAAATTTCTGGGATCAATACTTTATTTATTGCTCCCAAATCTTCAACTTTTTCTACAAGAAGATATGTTTCTAGAGCTTTGATAAAGATAACAAAGATTCCTATTTATTAGTATCACCTCTCATTCACCAATTATTTGAATTGAAATTTAGAAAAAAATTGTAGAAAATAAAAAAAAAATGAACGAAGTAATCATTAATTTCTTTTTTTTTTTTTTATCAAATATACTCTTCGAACCAAACAATTTTCTAATAACCGATTGTACTAAATACAAAAGAAGAAAACTTTACAATGCACTTTTAGTCAAAACTTGTTCCACTACACCACTTAATTTCGTACCAAAAAAATAAACACCAATGAGAAAAAAGTAATATCAATTAATCAGAAAGATGGTGATTATAGGTCATAGTGCTCCGGACAAAACACCGAACAATTACTGACAAAATAAATAATCCCAATAAAAAAAAAGAAAAAAAAAAAAGAAAAATAGTTGGAAGTATATAATCCGGAAATGAGGAAAGAATCCTTATCAGTTCCCATTATTATTTAAAATAATAAATCATTTGAGGATGCATATAGCAAGAAAAAATCGCTTTTTTTAAATTAATTACTGAGATAAAGAACAGCAGAATGACATTGATTAGTAATATGACTAAAAGAAATTGATAAAACTCGAGAACGAAAAAAGTGATTTCATCACTTTATTAAAGTAATTCGTAAAAATGATGAAAATCTGTATGAGCAACAAAATTGCATCTAAGTATTGTATGATTCTGTACAAATAATTTAACAGACGAAAAGGAAGGGAATATCATGATAACAGATGAGTGCTTACAACAAATGAAAAATTTACCGCACCTAATGTAGGGTTCAAAATGGAGAAAAATCATTTTAAAAAAATATAAAAAAAAGAGGAACTATTGAACATATATGAATTAAAAAATGAGAAAGGAACCGTTACAATCAAGTTCTACTTCTAAAAAAAGCCTAAAATATCAGACAAATTATAGATTAGGTTAGTCTTCGAGCAATAAATATTGTTCCAAATTAACCTGCTCTATAATCTTGGCAATGTTCAGCAATACTAGTTTGAGATTCAGTATGGAAACAACTTCAATTTCATATCCATAACTTGTGGATTAAAATGCAAGAGCAACAGCATTTTTTCATATATTCATAACGAATAATGTGAACTTATCAATAATTCGAACTAGTTAAGGCTGATAAACTTTTGTCACTCAGTATACGAAATTACTGTATGAATAAATTACAAGAATAAATATATGAATATTATACGAATAACTATACAAATAAGAAATAATACAGCTCTATTGGATTAGCTGAATAAATTACCGGAGTTAGATAAAAATCAGCCAAATTTTACCGTTGCTATGAATAGAAAAAAATGAAATGATATCATTTGCAAGATCATAATTAACTGATTTTTCAATCTCTCGTACTAATCTTAATTGGGAAGTAAAAAATAAACACGTCAAGAAAAGGAAAATAGCACACCAGAAAAAAAAAAGCAGAAATAGTTAGAAAAACATTCTTGAATTATAACGATAAACAAACCTCCGCAATTCCTAACAACATTCAATATCTTTCAATTAAAAAAAAAAAAAAAAGAAAAAAAAAAGAAAGAAAAATGAATATTGGTATTCATAACAAAGTGTCGAAAGAATTGATATCATTTTTTTAAATCTAAGCTTCTCAGAAATTTTCACAAAGAATACTTTTACAATACATAAACATCTATCTATTATAAATCGTAACTAAAAACTTTTCTTATCTATGAATAAAAATCTCTGACTAAATCGGTGAATAAAACAGTATTAAAAATTTTTCCATCCGGAAGAAAAACTCATCCATTCTCCATCTTTTTCCTTTTCTTTCCATTACCGTATGAAAATAATAAACTAAATGGGCACAGATGAAAAGACTTTAGCTAAATCTTCAAAATAACCAAATGTAAATAAAATGCATCTTTTCTTTCAGCATAATGAAAACCTTCAAATACATATCCATCTATGTTTCATTGCTACTTCTCTAGTGCCAAAAAAAGTAAAAAACGATGTCAATATTTAATGAGAAGCCTGCAAGAATTCTAAAAGTGCAAAATTTTTCAATTACTGAACAGGGACGAAAAAGGGACAAATTTTGAACTACTGAAAACATTAACACCAAGCAAAGCTTACTGTAAAAATGCGACACGTGTCCTAAAAATTTGTTAATAAACCTAAAATAAAAAATGTACCCGGAAATTTTAATAAAATCAAATAAACAGAGAACCAAACTTTTTCTCCGATTAAATAATACTTTTGAATAAATAAAAATGTACAAACTTTTGAAAATAGCTATTCTTTACAATAAAAGATTTCTTTACAAAATTATCCTTTAATTACCAGTCAATGATCGTATCAAAGATGCCTTCTGTTAACTTTCATAACAAAACTCTATTACTGTATCTGAATACATATAAAGACCTAATTTCTAGCAATATTACAATCATTTATAAATTAAAATCCAAGTCACAACTTCAGAATTCAATAAATTTCGTTTATAAATAAAAAGCCAATAAATTAAAAAAGCATTCAATAAATTCAAAATTTACAGGATGAATATATACGAATATAAAACAACGAAAAAAATTAGTGAATTTTATAAGAATTACTAGCTGAACCCGGTCATCTTGATGGCCAATTCCAGCTCATCCATATGAATAAAAATGTAAACGTTGGTTCAGAATTTCAAATCTCCGAAAGTTCTTAAACACATGTCTACTCGAATGCAGCAATATATGAAAATTTCCAATCAATCGTTGAAAAATTTGAAATATTGTATGGAAATGAACAACGAACACTTATATTTTTATTTATACAACAATATAGAGTGGAATAGAACATAGTTTTCCTACAACTCTTTTCCATCTATCGTAAAATGGATTTTATGATTACGACAAAAGCAATGAAACGAACATAAAAATGCATCAGTGTAAAATGCTTTCAACTACGAAAGGACGAAAAAAAAAAAAAAAAAAAAAAACGATGAGAAAAAATGAAGACAGAATGTGAAAGATGGCATCGTCAAAATACACATCACACACATGTATCTTATGTATACATTTCTTTTTTTTTTTTTTTTTTCAAACTAACCATTTTCCTTAAACTATCTAGCAAGAATGACTCTATGCTTTTAGCATAGTTTTGCTTCAAAAAAAAAAAAAAAGAAAGAACCTACACAATGTTCTTCTTTTTTTTTTGAACTATAAAAGGCATCTAAATAACCCAATTTCTCATTCATTTTATGTTCAAAGAGAGAAAGGGAGATGGAATGATCTATTATTCAATCAATGAAAAAAAAAAAAGTCCAATGTCATTGGGATAAAAAAAAAATCTATTTTAACGTATATCATTCTGGAAACGAAAAAGATCAATTTGATAAGATGGATTTAGTTTAATACAAATATATATAAAGAGAAATTACAGTGGGCCTGATATACATATTTTTGGTTTCAGTAAAAGATACAAGAAAAAAACACTTCAATTTCTATAAATTTTGATATATTTATATTTATATGTTTATATGATGATTGAAGAAATTAATAAACTTTACTAAATGAAGAAACATTTCATGACACGATAACTGATTTTAACTTAGTCCACTTAAAACAGGTAATTATTAATTCGACTATCGATGACCACAGGACCGCAAAGAACTGACAATAGACAATGTTAAAATAGTTAAAATACAATATGCAAGTAGTAAAATACAGTATGTATATAAATAGACAGCTGAAATACAGTATGCAAGTTCGACTATCAATTCTAATTACCGTCAAATTGGTCATGAATATGCGCAATATGCGCAAAGAATCCATTTTATACAAGATATTTATTGGTAAAATCTAAGCAATTTTAAATTCGGGAGTGAGCATAATTTTAACATTTCACTATGATTCACAATTCTTCTGCACAACATAATCCATCATTAAATAACTTTGCACTTGAAACTACTCGAAAGATTTACATCAAAACATCTACATTTGACAACTTAAACCACAAAATCGACTCGTGACTTCAAATATATATAACGTTCATCAAGTGATGAGAAAATGTTCGTTAATTGCTTTATATAACCTATTCTAATATCTTATTAATTAATTGCTTTGATCTCTGTGAAACAACTAATATTCACCATATTTTTTCAATTTCAACACTGTGTTATACCAATATTGATACAACTTGTTGACTGAAATAACAAATATTATAAACTAATTTACCTAAATTCAGCAAATTCAGCTTTAATTATGGTAAGGAAAAAAATTGAAGGAAAAGAAGAAACAACTACAAAATGAGTTTTCATGCAAAATTCGAAATAGAGAAAATGACAGAACTTGAAGATGGGATAAAAAAGAGAAAGAAGAATTACGTAGAGCATTGAACACAAATATCGCACAAAAATTGAAATGCTCCCAAAATGATTCATCGAAACACCAATAAAAACAAATGAAAAAATCAACCAAACAACCAGCTCATCATCCATCCATCCATCTATCTAACTACCGACTTGTTCGATTTTTGCCATCTTAACAACTAAATGTGCACTGTTATTTAACTGACTAAATAACAGTTAGGTTCATTGTGAAAAATCAGTTCTTTAATTTACTTACAACACTAAAATACACATCATATTATGATGAACCAAAAAACCCCAAATATTAATTACTAATTATTTGCTAATCGAAACTCTTCACTTCCCACCAATTACTAATCAATTTCCCGAAACTCTCCATGCAAAATTTAGTAAAAATCGATTGTTATGAATCAAACAACCAAAGATATTAATGGCTAACTGTCAGCTAACCGAAATTCTTTTAGCCGAATTTTCGCCTAAAACTGAAATTAAAAAAATGAAATTTCTCGCCGGTTGTTAATTGTCGATCTTCGATACTTTCTATAAAAATGAGTAATAATAAAGATCGATCAAAATACCTGATATCGTCAAAAGTAACTTTTTTTTATGTTCACACAACTGAAAACTTCTCCTATCTGTCTGCCTATTCATTCTCTTCCACTTCGAAGATTTATTCTACCCATTTATTTGAACAATATTAACACACACATAGCTTAGTCATTTGTACATGTGGCAATCAAAAGAAGATGAACTTCTGCAAATGTCGTAAATGAGTCAACAAATTTCTGAACTGAATAAAAGTTCAAGTAATTTCAAATATCTCAATGAATGCTTCACTTTCTTAAAGATTATTCTAGAGTACAGGAAATTTCACTATTAATGCAGTATTACGGTCCCTGCACAGCTTAAATATTTCAAAATCTTTTAGGATAACAATATGCAATTCATAAATTATTATAGCATATTAATATTTAAAACATTCCATACTTTCTGGCAATAAAAAACTAAAAGGTATCTTCACATAATCAAATGATACTATATGACTGATATGATTCTTTCTGGAATCTCATTAAATAAAAGGTTTGAAAATTATTCCTACAGTTACTGCATTAACTATAAATTGTTAACAAGGAGTATTGTTTCCAATGAAATTTCTAGACAGTACGTGAATTAAATATAATGGTAACAAAGTTAAGCAATCATAATCATTGTAAACAAATACTGTTTAATCAGATCACAATAATCAGACCATAACCTTATCGTTTCATCAAGAGACTAGAAAAAAAAAAAAAAAAAACAACAAAGAGTTAGTTTGCAAAATGAAAGAACGATAGAACACGGTCTAGAAGTGGAATGAGAATCTTAAGTGTATAAAGACATGATCATATTTTTTTCCATAATCTGAACAATCAATAAATGAAAGATGAAAGAAAATGAATTATAGATTTTGGTAATATTAATTCCTAAAAGTACTAAAACTTTACGCCTACAAAAATGTTTCAGATCTTCTGGAAAAAATTACTAAATTCTGTATGAAAAGGAGTGAAGGATTCAACTCAACCGGCATTATTCCATATACATACACACACACACACACAAACATACTTGAAATATTTAAACCCAACAGTATGAGTTTATAATAAATAATGATTCTCTAGAATCATTGCATCAATTATCTAATGCTCTATATATTTCCGATCATTATAAAGGAAAGATCAACTCTCCTAAAGTTTTTGAAAAAACTACATCAAGAAAAAAAAAGAATGAACTTACCAAACATAAATATCAGCAAAAAATGATAACACCGATAATGTTCTTGACAAATAACGATTGCAGAAAAAATAACGGAAAGAGAGAGTGCGATGATGCTTAAATTGAAATCAAAGGAAAGCTACAGCAATAAGAGCAGTGGCAGTTATCATCGGCAATGTCACCATCAGCAATAGATATGTAGGCATAATAATACCAAAATATATCAGAGAATATGAGGGTGATGATTGCGAAGAAGGATGATGACAGCGATGAAGTGCGACTATTCCGTGACATATATTTCGAGCAATTTTTTCGAGGAATGACACCACAGTACCTGTAATATCAATACTAAATAATAAGAACAGTAGAAATAATAATATAAGAAAAGAAATATTAAACACTATCCCAATCACTAAGTTCTAACTACTTTGCTTTAGGATCTGGATAGCGAGATATCAGTAAGAAAGAATACAACTGACTAATTGGGAAATGATCAGATGGGTTTTACCGCAGTCCAATTAACAAGCCCATCCAACCGTATGAACTAAAAGTTTTGGAGGACGTGCACAAATATGGAGGAAAATTGACAACCCATATTTGTTATTCTGTTTCCACTACTTTCCCAATCAGAAAAGAGACATTCCTGTTTGGACATCTCAATAAAATTTTGCGAACTAAAAAAACGAGCTGGAGAAATTAACACAGTTCGGTTAAATTATTTGCATAAATTTTTTATTTTTTTGAATGAGTTGATACAAATTTTGTGGATTCTAAGAAAATCTAATAATATCATGCAGGCGGATAAATAAAACACAAACATGAATACATGAAAAAAAAGAAGGAAATCTCATGCTATACAGTTATATTCCAAAAACCAAGCAAAATATGCAGCCCAAAAATCAAGTCATAATGAGGTTAACAAATCTTCGTAACTTTTTAAGAAAAATTCCTAGACAAAAATTAGACAAAAATTTTGAAGTAGTCATTCATAACTAAAGAAGAAAAATTTCAGAATCAGTCGTGGAACGTACTTTAAATCATTCGGCTACTTAACACCGTATACAAAAGTTTGCAAGCTTTTTCAGTCGTTTTGTGTTGCCAATAATTGCTATTTTTCACAGCCTCTTTTATCACTTCTTTATTTTTCAAATATTTCGAACATTCTTGTAGGACTTTTTCATCCGATGCGTATGGTGTTACATCCAAAATCTTAAAATGTGTCAATAGTAAAAGAAATCTTGTTAACATAGAATGCATTAATTCAATGAGCTCCAAGCGAGCAAAAAATATTGCAGCTGGAATCAAAAGCAACTCCAATAATTGTCAATTTAATTAATAATCGAATTCTCTGTATTTAAATACTCAAACCAAACTATTTAGATCCCAGCACATTAAAACAACGTTGCGAAAAGATATTCCGCAATCCATACAACAATAGTTATTGTTGGAAAGTTGCAACAATGGTAATATCGATGGGAGAAAAAAATTTCACATCAAAAATATTAACAATGATGGGAAACGTACTGATACATACGAGTATGTTTCTGAATTTCTTTTGAAATGAGAGCACCATATGTGCAATATGGCAATAATAAATGACAGCTAATGATTGATGAAAATGACGCGGAAATTGAAAAAAAGATTAAAAACGGGGAAACAACCACCAAATACTACGCGGGATAAATGGACAAATCAATAACAATGACTGCAAGAAACTAAACCAGATAAGGATAAGTTGGATTAATCAATATTCGCTATGTTACAATTTTAAAAATATTTGTTAGTGAAGTCAAAACTTTGCAAAATGCAATAATTGCCGGAATTCTTAACACACTGGAACTTCACTAAATTATTGAATAAAATAACATCCCACTTGCAGTTTGACCAATGAGTAAATCGACTGTTTTGGCAATTCTGTTATCCTAATAAAGGAAATTATCCGATGAGTTCTATAAAATCTTGCAAAAATTGGTTAATTTATCAATTCCCACATAATGATATGGGAAATTCGTCTAAAAAATATCATTTCGTTAATGGAATTTGGTAATTGTTGGAAAAAAAAATGCTTTCCTGCATATTTCAAGCGAAATTACACGAATATTCTCTTTCTTGACCATTAAATAAAACAAGAGGAATGATGACTTTTGTATGTGTAATAAAAAAAGATTAAAGATTAATCGAACAAAACTCGTTTACTACGCTATTCCACACCGAAATGCTAAGTTCCTGTTAATACATTTAGAAATTGAATAAGTTGAAAATAAAAATTTATATCAATTTGATGTAGCTGAAAAAGAGATTGCTGTATTGATTCTAATAAAAGCCATAATTTTAATATAGCTCTTTTCGACAAAAACAAATGTCTTATTATTCTATTTCCGCTACTGAAAAACAATTAATATTATTAAAGATTTCACATTTGAGATAAGTTTATAAAAATAATTATCCACTAACGAACATGCAGAGCAAATGCCCTCCATACAGCCAGCTGCAAAGCATTCGATCTCTTCATTTCTTTATTCTTCGACAACATTGTACCGTATCGCATAAAATCAATGATTAACACAGTCAAATAATCGAAAATACACCATTCTTCTTGATCACTTCGATGATATGTTCGGTAAGTCTCTGTGTTTAGTATCTAGAAATTGGAATTAGTATATTTAAATTAAAAAATTTAACTTCAATCGAAATATTTTTTTTTTTATCGCTGCAGATTTCTTAGAAGAAAACTCAAAATTATTTTAAGATTTAAATCAGTATTAATTTAATTTTATTTTACCGTTATATGCTGTGACGGCAGATATTCGATACGTGTAAAATTTTCGAAAATATCTTTGCTTGGAACTCGGAAATACTTATCCTGTATGATGGAACCAAGCGAAGCAGAAACACGAGCATAGGAATTTTCCATGACGACTGAGATTCGCCGATCAAATACAATGCGTATTAAACCAATCATAATAATAATCATGATAAAAGAATGAATCAATGACAGAACCTGAAATATATAACCCCAAATATTTAAAAGGTCCTAATAAAAAATACGAGCTGACTTCACCTCTAACAAACATAATAATAATAACAAAATAAGAAGCAAAACCAACAAATTAAAAATGCCGAATAATGAAAAATTATCTTCTTTCTTCTTTTAATGGTAATAATAAATAATACAAAGCTCATTTATTCCCATTTATTCCCATGGTTTGATTATTTCTGCAGGAAATCTTGCAAAAAGTCTCTAAGCTCCAACTAAGGCGAAAATATTATCAAATATTTAATTTAATTAATAGAAATTTTTGCAGAAAAATTGCTAATCTTCACATAATATTCTCATTTACAAGTACTACTGTCACTTTTCTAAATAAAAATGTAATTTGTAGATTAATGAATTGATGTATTATTGTGTTCATTATTGCAGTAAATTTGGCATAATTAGGCCTACTAATCTCCAAGTCGTGGGAATCCTCACCAAACAAAACAAGATGCCATGCAAATGTTTTAAGCAAAATTTTATATGTTATCTTAGATCGAAAAATCTTAAAACCGCTAAAGTGCTATGTGAAGGATTAATTGTAAGAATGAAGAAGATGGAAACATCGCGATAACATGAATTAAACGATAAAACAGCTACAGTACGGAAATACTCAAGTGAAACATACAAAATATGTAATAAATGAGGATTTCTGGACATTTCGAAGTTGTGTACTACGATTACCAATAAATGTTGCCGAAATTGAAGTAAAGAAAATTGCCCGATATAATGAAAGGTCGAATAAAACAATCTGAAAATATTTCAATCTTGATACAATAACAAAAGTAAAATGAGAAAAATAATTAGAAATAAAATTAAATTCAAGCATAGCATAATTTGAAACGATAACACATTTTTTATTTATAATAACCAATAGAACTCTCTAATCATTTCAGTGTAACGCATCAACTGAAAGTAACATGCAAAAACGAAGGAAAGAAACGCTTGTGATCGCACTTGTTAAATTATTTCATTAAACTGCTTGCTATTTCCCGACTTAAATTAACCAAAATATGAATTGCTTCTTTCTAAAAAAGGAAAACAGGCACGACCAACTATGGTCCTTCATAAATATATCGAATCCGTACAAAAGCCTCAGAAATTACGTGACATTTCAAGACATATTCACGACAATATATACAAACTAAATTCTAACCGCTATTAAAGAAGAAAGAACTGCCGAAAGTGCTATATAAATTAAACTACGTTGTTGCTTCCGACAATTTCCAACAACATAGACACCTATAAACAAATCTGCCATCAAATAAAGTTTAAAGTTCAAGAATTTCATAGATATTATCCCATATTCAAATAATCATATTAATATACAGCAACTTTTATAGAAGACATATATTAATTAATCGCTCGAACATACAGCAGTATGGTTATAAATCAATTGGACCAATTTAAAAAATAAATAAATAAAATTTACCAAAAATCATACAAAACACCAAGTGTTGTATAGCTTTATCACAGTTGCAAGATCTCCGTACTCAAAACGATATATGATAAAAAAGCGACAAAAAAGAAAAAAAAATTTCGTTTAATATGTATTGTTCTACAAAAATAAAATTAATAACCTTGAGCGACACCAATAGCTATAAATAGTGCTAAAAGAACACGATGTCCAATGCCAAAAAGTAGAACAATGACTAAACAGAACAAAAATCCAATCCAACAACCAAACAAAAACTGTGCAATAAAACGAATAATTGAAGTAGATACTACCTTCATTTTTCGATCATTAATATCTTCGCTGAAATATATGGAAAAATTATTTGGTATCCTTTTAATGAATCAAAATCGATAATCTTTTACTAGTTTCATCTTTTTTAATATTAGTTTCTTCATTATATTTTATATGTCTCATCCCTCACTATAATTACAAAAGAGCAAACTATCAGACTTTAGAAACTTATATCACGAATACTGAAATATTATCACAATAAGCATCAATATCTAAAATCATCGGAATCTAAAACTGGTCCTACTCGCAAAAATCTTGAATTAGTTTCAAACAAGGACTTTGAATATATCTAAATCTAGATGATCTCAATCTAAATCTTTTATTTCAAAAAGAAATTTAAAGAAATTCAGTAAGATATAATGCAAGATTATTCGACGTAAAATTACGAGCCATATAATTAAGCGCCAAAATGCATTCATTAATCATCAAAATATATAAAATTATCAGCTTGGGCTAATAAATTATTTTTAGTGGAAACTATTAGAAGGAAAAAACTCACTCATAAATTCGAGAAATTTGACGCAGAATGTATATGAAAATGCATCATTTTTGAGAGAAAGTAAACAACCAAGAGTATATTATTTTCAAAACTAAGTGATCGCAATTCCATTTCAAACTGAATGATAGCCATTACATAGGTAAATTACAAATGAATTTTCTACCTCTTTTAAACTCTTGATTAGTTAAAGCTAATAATTCTGCATATTTTGATGATTAATGAAAGCAACTTTTTGAAAATTTTTAACTGTCTTTTAACTTGAACTTACATTTCTTTTTCTTTATTTAATGAAGCAACTCGGCTATTCAAAGTAAATGCATCATAAAATACTGCAACAAGAGAAATACCAAATGTCGCGAAATATACATAAGCTTCGAGAGGCTCATGCAAATACAATAGATGCAAGCCTAAAGGTCCACCAAACATGAGTAATAATCGCGTACGAAGGATATCAAATCCGCCACAACCATCAGTTACAACAGATTTAGTTCCCATGAATTCTCTGAAAATTGATATTCCATTTAGTAAACCATAAATATTGTCAAAATAAAAATTTGCATAATCTAGTTTTCAAATAAAAAAATGACATGAATTAATAAAAATCATTTTTGATATTTTATCATAAAATTAAAGTAGAAAAAAAGCAAAATTAAATGAAATAAATGGAAAGTATTAAAAAACATTGGTTTTTAACAAAAAAAAAGTGCAGTTTTTTGGTCAATTTACAATAAAAATAGAATTTTTTACTCCTATCTTCTTCCCAACAAAAACAAGAAGTATCTCTGTTTCAGCCCAATCCATTAATAAAACATATACAATAATTATGACAATAATTCCATAATAATACATAATAGCAAAATAATGATTAGAAATTTTGTTCTTATAAATATTAAAGTGTAAAAATAATACATACTATTAAAAGTATTCTGCAACAACATATTTATGTTGTATCAGCTAATTGACTTCATTAATTTTTTTCATTTACAACTATATCTTGTATAAATTATCTTCTTTATAAAGCGAATGATTACAGAAAAATGCATTTTAGGTCAAAATAAATTAAAAGTCGAAATCCTTCCTTATCAAGTGGCAATCAATAATGGTCATTGAACTCGATGTTTTAAACAAAAAATACAAGTCAAAAACATGGTAGACAATTCAAAATAGCATTTAAATTATGGACTTTTTCTATTATTGGAACGTTAAATATGAAATACATATATTTCAGGATTTCAATTATAGAAGAAAAGAAATAACTAGTCTTCGCATTGATCCAGATAATTATACAAATAATTAGAGCTACATAAGAAATTTAAGAATTCTTAAAAATAATCCTCTCCGTTAAATTAATGAAAATGATACAGAATAAGAATTATCTGATATTATTTCATATGAAATTCTCGATCTTTTCGCTGTGCAAAAGAAGTAATGGATAAAATGAGAGGAAAACATACAGAGAAAAAATAAAAATGAGAAACTGCTTTATATAACATAAATCAAAGAAAAAAAAAATAGCAATAGCTTTCAAAGGAACAAAATCAATCTTAAAAAAACCACAACTATAAATAATAAAAAAAAAAAAGGGATAAATTGAAGAAAATATGGAAGCCGATGATGTAAAAAAAAAATTAACCTTCAGAATCATTTTTACCTTTCTTAATTCAACGCTATTCAATTTTTTGCTTTCTTCATTACGATCTCTATGACAATATAGGTTATTATTTGATTAAAAAAAAAATGTTTTGAAGAATCAAGTAAGTTTTCTAATATTTTTAAAACTTCATATTCATAATCATTATGAAAAAGCATGAAGCAATTGAAGAGTGCAGTAACTGTAAATCAAGTCTGAAATACATAAAAATGGTCCAAATTATTACATAATTAACAAGAGATATATTAAACAGTGTTTAAACAGTTAACAGCGTGCATCTCCTTAATAGTAAGATTAAATCTTAGCAACGAGTCATATACGGCTGCATTACAATCAAGAAATATTTATGATGTATACAGAAAGTAACTGTGATGATGATAACTGTGACAACGCAAGTTGCTAAAACATTAAAAGATTTTAAATGCCGATTTCCAATTTTTTTCCATAACACCTTTTATACTTCACAGAATATAAACAATATATCTTTTCTTCGTGTAAACCTAACGCTCAGTTACCCCAAAGCCTCGTTGCAAATTACTGATATTATCGCTCAAATTATCTGGTTCATTTAAAACGGTAGTAATTGCATATTGCAGTCAATTTTTAATAGTTTGTTTAATGATTGAGCATATGTTGGAATAAAGAAGAAAGTGGCCTTATGTACATAATTTGAGAAATTTTAGAATAATTTTTTATACTAATCAATTTTAACAGCCGCATAAATTCGACATAAAAAGGAGTATGCTGCATAGAAACCAATCGTGCCTGTCAAGATCCAAAATGCTAATGCCATCAAAAAGCTATAGCTGAAGTACAGAAGTGTCGGAATGAAGCCAATGATATTCAGCTGCAAATTAAAAATCTTTTTCCAAATGAACTGAATATAATACGAAAAACTATTACTTCTTTCAGCTATACAATTTTCAACTAATGAGTGTTTACCAATTACTACCATTCTACATTCGAGATTCATAAAGAACTTGGTATAATAAAAAAAAGAGAAAAAAAAATGATTTATTAACTTAACTTATCATTCCCCCTCAAAATTCAACAGTTTTTATATTTAGAAAAAAAAATCGCTAAATTTTAAAAGGAAATGATTAGTTGAACGTTTATGATTTATCTAGGTATAAGGTATAATATGAAATTTAACGAAATACAGTCAAACTTCAAGAATTAAAAAAATAAGATGGAATTTGAATTAGTCCTACTCAATAAAACTCATTCTACAAGTATTTGATCGTGGTATTGGAAGGGAAACGGAGAAGTTAATCAAAATAATAGTGGTCCTCAACAAAAATCGTGCATAGTTTGATCTATAAAAATAGGATGGCTTGATGATCATTATCTGAACTTTGTCAACCATAACCATCTTTCAACTGCATCATTACCACGAATATGCAAAAGTGAATTAAAAGATATTCAGAAAAAACATGAAAAAAAAAATAGAAATTTAAACATACTTTGCTGAAGTAATAGAAGACTGCATATCCCATCACTGGAAAGAGCAAAAATTTTTAAGTACTTAATATACTCAAAAATAAGAAAACTTATATCTTACTTAAATTTATATCCTACTTTTGAGATTTGGGACAGCGATCAATGGAATTTTGATTTTTATTGATCGCATGTGAGAGAAAATATAGTGCTAGAGATTGCCTAAATTACAAGTTTCGTCATTAAATAATTAGCATACCGTAAACTGCAGATCCACCACTGATAACAAAAGATTTCCACCACCAATGATAATTCTGAAATACATCAAATAAGTCCCACTGATTTATTTGAATTTTTTAAACTAAATTGCAAAAGTCAGCAAATTATATCATTGTTCTAATATCAGTCTTGAATTATAAAATTATATCATAAAATCACAAGAAACACACAATGATTAATTTTTCTCGCAATTTCTAAAATTATAAACCTCAGCACATAGAAGAAAGTATGCAACAACAATGGAAATTTGTGCGCATGATACAAAGAGAATGACACAGACGACAAATAAAAATCCGAAAAGGTAGTAGAATTGATTTTCCCAAATCGCCTGCAAAAGAAAAAAAAAAACAGATATCGAAGTGAAATGAAATTTCATTCATTAACAAATTCGTAAAAGTGAAAAATGTTAACAGCAACTGTCACTACATAGTCTCATTATCAAAAACTATCAGGATTGTCTAATTTATGCAAAGTGTCTGGCGATAAGATTATGCCGGCAGAAGGTGTAACAAGCGGCTATAGAGAGATCCCTAAAAGAAACTCGCATTAACAGCAGTTAACAAATCCGTTTTTCAATAAGCTATAGATAGTTCCAACTACTACGAAAAAAAAAAAAAAAGAAAAGTTTTATAAAGATTTAAAAGTCTACAGAAAATATGAAGAATAATTCGATGAAAACAGCGCCGAATGGAAGGATCCCCGCAAGAAGCATACATGGTAACGTGTGCAAATACCAAGGCTGCTCTGGAACTTGGCGTGGGATTTGGTTTGTACGAACTGGATGCGAATAAGCCTGCAAAAAAAAAACGGAGATAAGAAAATTTTTTTTATTAGAAGTCTGTTAAATAATTATTAAGAACATTTTATTCGCTAGTGCAATAAATCTCCATTATCAATATGAATATAAAATAAACTATGTTCCATTTGAAAAAGTATGCCATGTTTATTTCGGAGCGCACAAAAACATGCCTGTTTTCGAAAACCAAAATGAAATCCAAGAAATACAAGTGGTAGATCTACTCCAAACCATAGAAATAGAAGTGCAATCATTGTTGTAAATGGTATAGCTCCGGATGAATGTTTTCCAATCAGGAAAAAGTTCAGCAAAAAGCCAGTACCAAGGATAACTGAAGGGAAAAGTACAGCTGTTCGGAACGCACATTTTCGAGGGGTTGTACCTGACATCAAATTGTTTGAAAATATTAAACGATTAATAATTTGACAGAAAAATATGAAACAATTCAAAAATATAAATGAAAAATATATTTCAATTGTATTTTTGTTAACTGCATTCAAATGACTCAGGAAAAATAGAAGAGAAAAATGACCGAATCTAGGCTCTGACTATTAAGATTCATGCGTTATGCAAAAGAAGTAGTAATGACTGCTAAGATTTTTACCTTCTTTTTGTTTTGCTTTTTTTCTATCGATTAATTTTTATTAAATAGTTATTCCTTCTTTATTTATTTGTTCGAAAATATTTCAGTAATGCCTAGGTTCTGAACTGAATTCAATTAATGAACTTCCAAAAACCAAAATTTATGGAATTAAGAGAAATCCAAATATAACAAAATCGATCTCATCTCATTTTATCATTTGGAAAATTCTTCTAAGCAAAAGTGTGAACTTTAATGAAATTTATGCTCATCTTTCATTATAAATGAAATAATTTTTTTTTTCAGAAACGATAGAAAAATGGTAAAAATGAAGCCATAATCTATTTTTGAAAATCTTTGGGGATTAACAAAAAATAACCTCTCAACGTTCTATAAAGACGACCAGCATGATAACCAGCAACGAGACCCATCAAACAAAAGAGAACAATTGCTGCAGACATTAGTGATCCTCGACTTGCTGGTGATAACATTCCCAGCATAGCGAAGAAAACCGTAACGGCGACCATACCAATAAGCTGGATACCTGTACCAACAAAATTTACCAGAAGCATTGAATTAGAAGGAGGACGAAATACATCACCGTGAACTAATTTCCATCCAGATTCTTCCAGAGTGTCATCCTGCAACGCTGATGATTATTCAACAAATCCAGTTGCTGTAAATTTTTTTTTTTTTAAAAAAAAGAGATAACTGAAAAAAATTAAATGATTACGAACCAATTCTTCGCCTTTATTATATTTTGCAATATCCCTCCGCACAGTTCGAACGATGATGACGCTCAAGAAGCCTGAAAAAGCAAAATATTATTGAACGTTTAAGTGAAAATCAAAAAGACTCAATCAACTCTATCTGTGGTTATATTCAAACCAAAATTCTTATAAAAACAAACATAATATTATTTTATATTCAAATAAAATATTCTTATATGCACAAAATGATCATACCAAATAAACATAAAATGACGATGATCGAATTAACGATTGAGAACCAATGGATTTGGACATCTCTCATGGACAAATAAGTATCCCAACGACTAGCCCATGGAACGCTACTTTCTTCCCAAGTCACTGAATAAGTCCAAATTATATTATTTATGCCTTTTTCTACTTGCTGGTTTTTCCCATCAGTTACTGTACATTCCTGAAAACATATACATATTCTGATCAAAGTACTATGAGTTCACATCACCCAATTTTCAATGATGTGAAATGAAAGACCAAATTGTTTCAAAAATTAAGCAAATTCCCCAAAATTTTTTTATTCGTACATACAAAGGTAAAAATAATGAAATTAAGTAACTGATATAGTGTTATCAGTTACTGTTATCATATGAAATATATGAAAATGTCAGCAGATCAAAAATTATAGAAAAAAGTCAAACCGGTGAATTAGATGCAAAATTAAAACGACTGCTATCAATACTCTGTGGTTGTACTTCAAAGCCAACAACACGATAAACATTCGGCCTTGGTTGATGATAGCGTAGAATTATATCAAGATGATTATTTACATAGTAATGACCGTTTTCCTCCCATCCAAGGCGATAACCGTTCTCATAAATTACTTCATTTGTATTTTCAATCTGATATTTTGTAGTACATGGTAGATTATCAACTAATCTGAAACTTTCAGTTGAGTTAGATAGTAGAGAACAAAACTTATCATTTAAAAAGAAGTCATTAAATTGTATTTTAAAATAAATCTTGCACTGCCAATGCTTTATATAAAATCCAAACGATGAAAACTTTCAATAAGTTCTATGCTCAGCACCCATAACTACCAATATTATTTTAATTCTGCAAATAAATTATTATCAAAATTATTTTTCCATCCTATCCATCAGCTTACTGCTTTACTTTCCAATCTTATTTGTATCAATTTTCAAAATTTTACGAAAGCTAAAACTGTATTTAACTTGAAATTGTAAAATTCTACTACAACAAGAAACAGATATATTTTACAGGTGCACATGATATTCTTCTCTGATCCTCCTTGCCAAATTTTCGGAATCTTCTGGGCTGATAGACACCGGAATGCGTGATGAGCATGTTGTATTACATTTTACATCGCGCTTCATGAATATCTGCAAACTCTTTAAAACCTTAAGAAAAGCAAAATCAATCATTATGTATTCTAAATATTGAATTCTTCAGATTTCTTAATTCTATTTATTTTTTTGAAAAGTTTTTAAGTTTTACTTAAAAACTAACCACAAAAGGTGTATTTACGATGCGATCACCGCGCATTACTTCACCGAGATTTTCGGAAATGTAATGTATTGCACCCTGTGGACGACAAAAAGGCAACGAATAATATTCATATGGTACTATTGTTTTCGTTGACGTTATTTTTATGCCCTGGAATAAAATTGAGAAGCTCAATGAATCTGAAATCAGTATTTTGATTAAGCTATCTCTTTTTATTTGTCTAGAAATTCGTTAACATCCCAAAATATCTCGCGCTATAATGAGACAAAACTGAAAAACTAAAAAGTCAATTTTGATTTCCCATATGATTCTTTATATATTTTAAACAAGAGCTGTTCTTCAGTTTTTGTCTCCAAAACGCAACTCACATTTATCACCAAAAATATTTATCTTTTGCTTTTCATTCACAATTTGTGCTCGTTTTCAGAACTAATCCATTACAGAAGATGATCTTATGCAATCAATATTAGATTAAATCATCATAGAAGATGATCTTGCACCGACCAATATATAAATTCCTATATTCTTGAATCATATATGATTGTTCTACTTTTTTTTTAGAACAATAAATTGTCAAAAATTTTTTTCAGTAGAATGATTCACAAAGCACTTTGCTCAATGTTTTAGGAAACAATCGATATTTTATAATAAACCATTATTCAAAAAACAAACAAACTCGAATGAGATTGTTTCCCGAAAGAAAGACATAAGCAATTTGAACAAAAGCTAACCTTCACTTCAATCGGATCACCATCTTTGAATTCAACTGGTGCAACACCCGGAACATAGAATCCTTGTTCAATACGAAATAAATTACATAACAGTAGAATCACAAGCATAACATAGTTTCGTCCTCGCATTGCTGTTTAAATTTTGTGAAATTAACTGATCTGATGGCTATTTTACTAGTTTTACCTTATTCGGAACCGTAAATGCATTCAGACAAACAACGATATCACCTGAAATTTCAATTAAATCTTGAAACTGAGTCGAACTTTCAATCCCAAGAGTCCCGACTAACAGCATGAAAATATCAAAACAAGTTACGAATTAAGCAATAGTATATGCCTAATATGATATCATTATAAGTTATACGCAAGTTTTGCTAAGCAAACAATTTTTCCAACCAATATTCAATAAAATTATTCTTATAGGAGAAAAATAAATAACTGCTCATAATCAGACATCAGGATCTTATTTGACGCAATGAATGGTCATCTATTAATTAATAAGTCAATAGCAGCAATTATGTTTTTTCTAAAAAAAAAAGAAAAGTGAAAACAGCGTTTGAAGCAACTAATTAAGTCCTTTTCTACATTAAAGGTAGTTGATTTCCACAATTACATTTATGACTTCAACAATAATTGAAATATTTAACCGCACAAAGCAGTGTAAATCACATGGAAAGAAATGAAAATTCAAGTTTTGTTTAATAATTTATTCACTATTCATAAGAAATCAGCAACATTACAATTTTTTTTTACGACACATTCTAAGGAAAGTATTGAAAACGATAATACAAACTGCGTCCTGATTATAAAATTTCGATGATTATTTATATTACTGGTAATCGTTGTGCAATGAATTCTTTTGTATCAACAAGCTCCTGCAAAAAAATTATATTGCAGATATTTCAAAACTGCATTTAACTTTCAATTTCGTTCAACCTATTGAATTTGACTGCTAAAAAAAACGATAATTTTTTCTAAATCTTTCAATGCTTCCTTTGCTTCATCTTCATCTATTTATCACTTGCATACAAAGAGAATTTCCCCACAAAACATATATCACACCTTACTGAAATGCAAAATGAACATTGTGTAATCCCAACAAATTTCAAAAAGTTTTATAGACGATTAATAATTTAATGATAAATTCAATGCAGTAGTAATAATAAGGGGAAATAGATACCTCGGGACAACTGTTATGCGCCATTCTTGGGTATATCTTCAAAGTTATGTTCGGATTAAAAGCTTTGATATATGTTTCTGTCATTTGGCCAAACGAAAGAGGTACTAAGAAATCCTGACCCCCATGGCCCATGAATATGTGCACACCTTTATTAGCTGTATGATTCTGAAACAGAACATGAATTCTTTAAGTCAATGTCCTAAATTTAAATGAAAATTATCAGAAGTGATAGGCGATAAAACTAAACCAAAGCTTACAAGCATGCTGCAAAGTAAAAAGCAGTTGTCAATGTTTCCAAAGAAATGGCAAGCTTTTGAAAAACTTTAAATCACAATAGGTACAGAAATCAGTTAAATTACAGAAAAAGAAAGAAACAAATAAAGGAAGGTTTCGGCACTTCAAGGCATTTATTCTAAATATGTGTCAGCTTTTTTACATAACAATAGAAATCTTTACGTAGAAACTTACCAAGAGTTAAATTGATATTAGCGCTAAAATGCTAAAATTCGACGTCCATTATAAAACTACCAAATCTCATTCGAAATTGGGCAATTCCAGTTACTGAATATTTCTAGAATTTATTTTTTTTTCCATATCAGATTGTTTTTTTCAATAAACTTACACCAGGCAATTTTGTCCGTTGTACCAAAAAGGAACTGAGACCAATTATTCCAGCAAGCGGTTTGTCATATATTAATCCAGCGTAGAGTGCTAAAGCACCACCCATTGAAAAGCCTCCCACCATTATGCGTTCCGATGGAATGCCAGCACTAATTTCCTAAAAAAATTAAAACCTCGAATTTAAAGTTATATGAACATTAGAATCTCATTGTATGCCACTGTTTAAAACCAAGGCTGAAATTCAGGAATATTACTATCATCGAATATTTGTCTTTTTGAATGGATAGATATCATGCATAAGACATGAATAAATAAATATATCCGCATTCTTCTAATTTCAAGACAAGAGATGAGAACGGTAATTTAATAAAACTCACAGCATCAATCAAAGAATGTACAATCATTGTCGACTCATTGATTCCTTCTTCATCTTCTTCCGTGTTCGGTGTTAGTCCAAATAAATCATACCATGCAGGCATCTGCATACCAAAATTTAGTGTAACCGCTCTTGTTGGCCTGTAAGTGTCATTCATTATTCAGTCCAATTCATCAAGCATTTAGGCGTCTTGCTTGAAAAATAACCATAAAAAATGAAATGAATCTCAATCATGTATTGTTTCTGAGTAACAAGCTATTTTTATTCAACATAAGTAGAATATAATAGAATAATCTCTTAAGAACATGGGATGCGGAGAAAAGCACATCTGCACGCCAATTCTAGGCGTTTTATATTTAACCAATATAATTAATCATTTCCCATATTATGTGAGATTTTTTAAATCCAGTCATTATATCTAAATGATGAACTTCTTTTAATAATGAATCACATATTAGTTCAACTGAATGGCCAGACAATCTTAAATTTTGCCTTGACCAAAAGTTCCAATCTAGTTCTTAACGCTGTTTATATGTTGAATTTCCAATATTTCATATTATCATAAATTTCCGTTCATTTTTTTTGCTTCTTTGCATCAAAAGAAAAAAAAAGTGAAACCTACGCGTGCGGGCAGATGTATTTGATATGATCATGTCGTATTTCATCCGCAAAAACAGAAGACCAACCATGACCAGTGTCACCGAGACCGTGAAGAAATATGATCTGAAGTTCAACGAAATCTTTTATTGATACCATCACGTACGTCTAGGAATCCATAAACTAGCGTGATCAATCGGTATAATTTCAGTTCGGTTCCATGCTCAGTTTTCACTGAAATTTCTAATCCAAATTTCTAACATTCCTTAGCATCAAACTGTCAAAGATCATAAAAGAAGGTCAAATTTACTATTGTAGATTCCCTAACAATTACAGTCAAGAATAATAGCTAATTTTTCTTTTTTCACCACTCTGTCTTTTTAAGATCTCAAAGCATCTCCGCAATATTTCATCATTTTGACGTGATAAGGTCAAGACGAATGAAGTATCACGTATCTACATTCTTCTATTCTAGTATATACTCATAACTATTCTAAATGTAATACGTAATTACCAACACTTGAACCTTTGATATCTCTGTATAGCTTGGACTTTCACATAAATCTTCGTAAAATCATAATACCAGATATGTTATTCGTTATGACAATTCTTAGCTTCTACACCGGCGATTCCATAAACATCTTATTACAAACATTCTCGAACTGAATATGTATGGTGATAACATTGCAACAATGCAAAACGACGATACGCAAATAGTAATGCAAATTATATATAAATACTAGCCTATTTTTTCACCATCTTGGTCATTTATTTCACTTTTTATTTCGTTGTTCTGAATATATCAAACAAATCTCCTAACCATTCCATATGGTTAAAAGTGTTGCGAAAAAAGAAAAATCCTGTAAACTTACAGTAGCCGTATGTTTACCACGTGGGGGAATAATGACCGGTTCAGCCATCTCTGTACGTAGTTTTGCTTTCGAACTACAAGAACCTGGGAGACAACAGTTGAAAAGACCCAACAGGAAACGATTTGTGAAGAATGATGAAGTACGTCGTGTCCCTTCTTGCATAGAATACAAATATCGCAAATAGCTTTATCGATATGCTTGATGCAATCTTAGGTGTTATTCAAGAATGCTGCTGCAACTCGATTTACGTGAATTTCGAAAAGAAAAATTGCTATATGATTGCAATTTCCGCAAAAAAAAAAAAAAAAAAGAAAAACAATCCATTCATAGTCATATGAAAGTAATGAATATGAAAAAGTTTCGCTACAGTTTTTTTTTTTTGAACTAGAGAAAAAGAAATAATTACATGTCAATCATTTTCGTAATCTAAAGAAAAAGAAAGGAAACCCTCGAAGCATTGTATAACATCATATATTTATCAATGATAATTTCTGATAAACTATCCTATCGTTTATAATTTCATATTCTCTGCCTTAGAAAGATTATCAGTTTCCGATATTCAAATGAATTTAAATGCCTAAAATTGAAGAATTCTAAAATAAAGATTTGACATATTGCAAGTCCGATTAATAAACCACTTGACAATACTGGGAAATCTCGATACTAAATCATCAATAACTACCAGCTATACTGAAGCACAACGGCTCAATCTCTGTGTAAGACCAAATCAATTTTTGCAGCGCTATTCCTTCCAAATTTATTCACACAAACAACTACCACCACGGCCGACTTTATTGATTATCTGTTGCTTTTATTTCAATTACTTATATATAATCAGATATGTCTAAAATATAACAGAGCTATTTCAACTAAAAAAAAAAAAAAAAATGAAATCATTGCATAGGCATGAATTATTTGTACTCATTTGCTATACAATTATAATAGTTATTTCATAAAATTTCAAGAATTAAATTCAGTGATTTAAATAATGGAATTATATAATATTAGATAACTATCAGACAACATATCACATTACATTAAGTGAGTAACACGGGATAGTAAACGAATACCAGGACAGCACAACATATTTGTTCAATACTATATGATAATTATGTAATATTAAGCGAACAATACTTAACAATGCAGTTTATGATTAACAATTAAAATACAGGCACAAACTTTTTATCCTTGATAATCCTATAAGTTATCCAACTTCATCTGGTATGTCCATCAATGAGATATCTAAATTTCCAACTTCATGTTTAAAAAAGGTAGTTTTTGTTAATTAATCAAAAGAGTATTTAAACAACCAAGCTTTGCTACCATATTCACTTCGTGTCTTCTAATTTATAATTGTGATCGTCTCACTCAATACTGAAATACTAATAAGTGAAACGGTAGAAAAAACGTTTGTCGAATAAAAGCAAAGTAGAACCCCGTCTGAGAAACATTTAAGTGGCTCTCCTAATCTAACTAATATAGCTTGATATCACAAAATCTACATCAATTTGTCAATCATCAGACCAATAGTTCAAAAGTTCAGACTTACATAACCATAGAAGAAACAATATGATCTATAGACTTGAAATTCTATTCTTAAGTAATCAGAAAAAGGAATGAAGCTATAAATATTAATTCACGTATTAAATTCCTTGATATTGATACTAATATTTTAATATTAATAAAATGATTTACCTGATTTGAATCAGTCATAAATGGCATGATAAAAGGAATAAGTATTGATTCTTAAACATTCACTACACCCCAAAAAAAAGAAACAATTGCCACGATGTCAGAAGTACCGAAAGCTTGAAAAATAGTCTAGTTTCTTTATTTTATATTTGAACAACTAGTAAAAATGCTAGCCTTAACGGAAAAATCAAATTAATAAAAAAGCCGAAAGTGCTAGGATATAATTTCAAAATTTTAATGAGAGTTCAAATCTTATAGACAGCCACCGACTACCTAATTAGTGGAACCAACTGAAATAACTTACAAATAATATTACGACCTTCTGCCACAAAGCCTATTTACAGTTGTCTAACACACATCAAATCATTGATTAAAATATGAAGCTCCATGTTGTATTAAATCATCGAGGAAGTCCTCTTAATTAATTAGTTCTGATTAAGATATGTCGTTTTAATCATCGAGAGAATCCTCTTCGTTAATTAACTTTAATTAAGCCGATGATTAAGTTAAATGCATTCAGTGTTATTTATTCAAGCAAAAAATGATGGCTGATCAACATGGTCAGCAATCCGACAGCAAGCCATGAAGTTGACAAGTGTCTGTATCGCTGCACGGTACGCATCCTGAAAGAATAATTATTTCAATGGATCAATGGAAAATATCAAAAAACTATTTTTGTTAATAACTTTCCAAAAAAAATTCCGATCTATTTATTGCTTTTTAACAATTACCGAAATTCGAATGCATCCATATTGCTTACTGAGAGTACACCAATGAATAACAAGCACAACTAATAAATCACACTATTTAAGCAATGATAAATGTGTCAAATCTAACGTCTTCATGGCTAATAACAATAGCAGTTGTTATTCATCAAAACTTTGGAACATACTTCAGCACCGCTATAATCGAGAATCGCTACTGCAGAAATGATTGGCCATTTCTTTACTGCCTTAGCTAAATTATGTTTTGAAGATATCCAAAGGATATCAATGTGGTTTGATGCACAGATTTCCTTAATCTTATCGACATCAGTAGAGAGTTCAACTGAAAACGAAATATCCAATTTGCTTAATGTTCGCAGAATTATTGAAAATGAAACGCCATAGTCCTGGGATATTTATCAGTTCGACTGTCAATTCATATCGACAAAAAAACTCCGTATAAACAATTAATTACCGAAACATGGGATAAAAAGGGAAGCAATTGCTTGACCAGCTTCCCAGATAGTTGTGTAATTCCATTTTAATATATTATACCATGAAGATAAATACTAACTCAACATTTATGATTCAACTAGGTATTTATACTATTTCAAATTGAATCAACTAAGATACTTTATTCAATAATATAAAGCATCCTTTCAACTAAGATGCTTTCAGTAATATAAAGAGATGAGAATTCAAGACATACTTTTGTTTGTTTCGATATCACGCGCCAATATAACGCAACGTACTGCTTCCAGCGATAATTGCTTCAGTACCTCTTTTATACCATAGACTAATCGATGTTTTGATTTTGCCTACAAAAATTCGACAAATTTACCAGCTGAAGACATCTTGTTTATGGAAAAATCTTTTCTGCTTGAATTGTTCATTCTGATCAGTTTTTCATTTTTCCTGATTTTACTAGCCCATGTTTGTGATGTTAAACTGCTCAAAAAAAAAAAAAAAAAAATATCTCACGTTCAACTCGGGAAAGTAATTATCTGAAGAAAAAAGAAACTTAATTGATATTACTGCTATTCTGTAAATAAATTCTCTCCCATTAAGATGTTAGGAAAATTGGTTGATCTATTTGAATAATTAAAAGAATAGATATTGAAGGAAAAATGAAGGAAAACTAGAAGAAAAAAATATTAAAGAAAAGAGAGAACGTGATTACATTTTTGAAAGTTCAAAATATCCAAACCTTAGTTGGGTTTTTTTTCCATGCACGATCCTGAAATTTTTTGACTTTTTTCAAAAATTCTATTATCGCTGCATCAGTATCCTTTGTGGTTAAACTGAAAGGATCAAATTTATCTGAGTCCACTGTACATTCATTGCTCTCTTGCTTTACCTGTAAGTATGTCTTGAAAAAAATAATTGAGGTATCCAAATCAAAAAATACTTAGGTTTATTCTCTGTACAAACATAAAACTCACTGCATATTTTTCTTCCGGAAAAAACTCAAATTTTTCGAATTTTCATTTTTTCCGATCTTTAATGATGAATAGTTCTTTTCTGCTAAAAACTAATTTACAGCAATTTTCTGGAAGTTTTAAAGAAGTTGATAACACGATAATAGAATAACTATTAGAAATATTCGAATGCTACAGAACTATGCTTCGCTGATAAACGTGAATCAAGGAACAATAATAAGTTAGTACCATACTTTTGAAGTATTCTCGTCGTTATTTGTGTTTAAATAGTTCTAAATGTGAAAAAAAAAAAAAAAGTAATGCTTAGTAATACTTCAAGTGACTGAATATTTCGATAGTTTGACTAATTGAAATGTAAATTTCGAAGAGCAAAAAAGAAAAAAAATATGTTGTAAGCTTTCCAAATTTTCTCGAACAATTAAAAAACCTTCTAAAACTCTAAAATAAGTAACAAAATGAGCAGAAATAACTGTGCCTTTGAAATGTCGTTTCAGAATATATAGTGAAATGAACAAGCAAAAAGTTGCAAATTTCAAAAATTCAGGAAAAATTTTCGAAATGACAAAAACCTCTTGATGTTTAGCAGTTCTCGGTTTCGATTCCAATACTTCAGGTGTAACAAAATCAGCAAATAAAAGGTCATGTCTTTTCTTTCGAACAAATTTCTTTTTTTCATGAAGTCCCAATCCATTCATTGGCCATTACCCAAGAAAGAAAATTTTTATTCAGAAAACGCTACTAAAACTAGAAAGAAATCACATAGAAAAATGATATTATCTATGAATAATCTCAAGCAATCCAATGATGACCTGAAATAATGATTTTACAACGCGATAAGTTAAATAAAATGAAATTAATGAAAGCAATTTTCAAAGTCTTTTGTGAAGTGCCTATGTAAAGTCTTCTTATAACAATTTCATCCCATCTTATACCTAATTAACTAAAATTCTAACCCATCTTATACCTAATTAACTAAAATTCTAAGTTTAATTATCACTTTTGGCCCAAAAAATAATTCAAATCAGAGTAAACAAACTCTCCCACACTAATTAAAAACAGCCCACAAACACCGTGTGTCTGAGACATCATTGCATTTCACACATTGTTTCGCGCCTTATAAATCTTCATAGTTATGCAATGATAACGAAAACTTTTGATTCAAGTAGTGGCAGTAAATTTGTGCTTTGTTCAGTTTTGAGAGAAAGTGGGACTGTATTTCTTTTTCTCCGATTTTTGAAATTTAAAAATTGGAATTCAGTGGTTTTTCCTCCCAATTCTAAGTTTTTGATTTCAAATTTTTCGGAAAAGTTTTTCTTAAATTTTTTTCGTACGTAAAATATGTAACCAAAAATTATTTTCAAATTTTTTTAAAATTAAATGGATATGTAAGGAACTATTTTCAAAATTTTCACGTTTTGTTTTTTCCATTTTGGTTTTTTATTTTAATTTCAATTTTTATTTCGGAAAAATCTAAATATTTAACGAAATAAATCTATTGAGGGTAATGGTTGAATTTTTGAATTTCTTATTTGAAAATTTATTTGAAAGGATCGCATTCAATTCGTTCATCTCCTTTATCGATGATTATTTGAAATTAGTAATTGGGAACTGATTTAGTCGAAAACCGCTAATTTCCTTTTATGAAATTATGATTTCAATTTTTCTCTTTCTTCCTTTTCAACATACGTTTCTCAATTCTAAATGCATTTCTTTTTATGTTCCTTGAGAAGTTATTAAGAAATTAATTTAGAAATTCGAAATTCTAATGAATTTCAACGGAACTTCGAATTGATGCAAATGGCTAATTATCCATACGGAGACAAGGATTAAACTTTTATTTAATTATAAATCATTAATCATTTGTTTAATCATTCAATCATTTATCATTTAATCATTTTAATCATTTAATCATAAACATCTCAGGATATTTTCCAGAAGAAATTGTTTGTCTTTAATTTACATTCGATTCATTCAAATTCAGATTTAACTTTTCATTTCTTCCGATTAATATTCGCAGTTAGAAATGAAAGTAGTTTTTCTTAATTTACATGATGAGAAGTTTAAATATGAACTATTTGGACATTTTTCAATTATTTCACTAAATACATAATTGTTTTAATAAATATAATTATTAAAAACAAAATAATATAAGATTTCTAAATTGTTTTTATTCTTTGTGAAAATTTTTTAGAATTTTTAAACACTTCAGTTCGTTCATTATGAAGGAACATATTGATTTTCACTTTTTCTCCAAACTTTTTTTATTTGGAGAAAAAAAAAATTGTTGCTTTTGAGCGAAGAAGGCCATAATAAAAGTGTAAAAATCAATCATTGCTAACAAATTTTAAAAATAGAGTTTTTTTTTTCTTTTTTTTCTTTTTTTGACTATAAATACTGCTGATTTTTTCTCTTCTAAAATTTCTTCTCTAAAAACTGCGCATTGATTGAAGAAACTTTTCGTTCCCAAAAAAAAGTAACATTTGAGAATTTGGATCAGTTGGAATTTAATTGCTATGAAAAATTAAAGATAAGTTAGGAATTAATGATTTCAACAAGCAATTATTCATTATTTTTTAAAAATAAAAACGAATCAGTGATGTTATTAAAATATGAACTAACATAGTTTCAAATCTTTTTGAGAAATTCCTACAAAAATTCTTAATCGTTTTAAATATTTTTCTCTCTTAATCCTTACCATCAGTTTAGCCAGTATAAAAATTATTTTAATCTAGTCATATATTTTTAACTAATAATATCAATGAGATTTTTTTATCAAAATACTTGAAAAAAATTTTGTCATAGAATTTTTTTTTTCCGTTGTATTCGTTTTATTTTATTTAGAATTATTATATTCAGTTCAGTTTATGCCAAGATTAATCCTGGACAATTTATGGGCAGCATCCATGAATTGAAATTCAAAAATCTATGAAAAATAAAAGCCATAACTTTAGACCAGTTATACAATTCTCTCTTGCCAACGATAATAACTAACATTTACTTCTATTAAATTATATTTCGTTATATTTTCAAGTCAAAAACTTACAAATATCATGCATTCTGCGATCCCTTTTACCTTTGCCCTTCCATTATAAGACAGTAAACATTTTATTCTAAAGCCAAGAATTG
Organism: Onchocerca lupi; assembly: GCA_028564675.1. NCBI lineage: Eukaryota > Metazoa > Nematoda > Chromadorea > Rhabditida > Onchocercidae > Onchocerca > Onchocerca lupi. Next base: position 765 of record JAOVVO010000730.1, on the reverse strand, counting down.
TTGGATTTTCAGTTGAATTTTCGGTTGTTTTTGTTTTTGTTTTTTTATAAGTCTTTCCTTTTTTATTCTTATTTAGCTTTTACTTTTACCAGAAATTATTTATAAATCATCTGTATTGTTTGCTATAGTATGGGAAGCAAGAAAAAAAAGGAAATAATTAATCGATTGAAATTTAATTAATGACGAAAGTGATGTGAAGAAAAAATTTCCAATCTTATTAAATTTTCAATCAAACAATATTTTCAGATATATGTCAGGAAATTCTGATGCAAGTTTTAATGATGTAAGTCGTGATTTAAATTTCACTCAATCTTATTTTTTATGTTTTATTTGATTAGCTATTAATGTAGTGCAAATAAAGATTACAGCAGTCTTATATTCTTATGTTAAAATTTTTGAATTTTTGTAAACATCACAAAATTGATAAAAGAAAAAGAAAGAATTCGACAGAGAAACAAGAGGACAATAAATTAATTAATTAAGAGAGTAAATTACTGAATAAGTGAGTAGTGACTAGAAAATAAATCTTTTCATTCGTTATTCTTAGCCAAATTCAACCGGTGGTGCAGGTTCAATTCGAGAAGCGGGTGGCGCATTCAGCCGAATGGGAATGGCTCGGGAGGAGCAATATTTCTATAATCAGGTGATTTTTTAAAGCAGTTTTTTTTTTTTTTATAATATAGGAAATTTAAATTTGAAACTCGAAAAGCTATATATTAAATAAATAAATAAATAAATAAATAAATAAATAAATAAATATATATA